>WNWK01001263.1:0-2500 GCA_009830355.1 Cherax destructor | reverse complement strand
TGTTGTAAAAGTCAACTAAAATGCCGAGAACAATGGGCTAGTAACCCTTTTCCTGTATAGCTTACTAAAAAGAAAAGAAAACCGTCAAAGTGGGATGTTTGAATGTGCGTGGATGTTGTGCGAATGATAAGAAAGAGATGATTGTAGATGTTATGAATGAAAAGCAGCTGGATGTCCTGGCTTTAAGTGAGACAAAGCTGAAGGGGGTAGGAGAGTTTCAGTGGGGAGAAATAAATGGGATTAGGTCAGGGTTTCAAATAGAGTTAGAGCTAAAGAAAGTGGCAATAATGTTGAATAATCAGTTATGGCAGGTAAAGAGGGAATATAAATGTATAAATTCAAAGATTATGTGAAGTAAAATAAAGGTTGGATGTGAAAAGTGGGTTATAGTAAGTGTTTATGCACCTGGAGAAGAGAGAAGTGTAGAGGAGAGAGAGATTTTAGGGAAATGTTGAGTGAGTGTGTGGGAGTTTTGAACCAAGTGAGAAGTAATTGTGGTTGGGGATCTTAATGCTAAAGTGGGTAAAAATGTTGTGGAGGGAGTAGTAGGTAAATTTGGGGTGCCAGGGGTAAATGTAAATGGGGAACCATTAATTGAGCTATGTGTAGAAAGAGGTTTGGTAATAAGTAATACATATTTTATGAAAAAGAGTATAAATAAATATACAAGGTATGATATAGCACGTAAGGAAAGTAGTTTGTTGATTATGTATTGGTGGATAAAGGTTGATGGGTAGGCTTTAGGATGTACATGTTTATAGAGGGGCAACGGATATATCGGATCATTATTTGGTTGTAGCTACAGTTAGAGTAAAAGGTAGATGGGACAAAAAAAAAATGGCAACAGCAAGTAAGAAGGGAAAAAGTGTATAAACTAAGGGAGGAAGAATTGGGGGTGAGATATAACAATATTGGCAAAAGGTGGGCTATAAGTATGAGTATGGGGGGGAAAGATTGGGAAGTTTTAAAATGCAGTATTAGAATGGGGGCAGAAGTTTGTGGCTATAGGGGGGGGGAGGGGGAAAGGGAGTGAGGAATGAAGAAGAAAAGGGTTTGTGATAAAGAAAAAAGGTAGTTATAAGGTTTTTACAAAACAAAGTGAATAGAAAAAAGGAGAAGTAAAAAATAAAAAGGTTAAAATAAAAAGGGGGAAGGTTTTTTTTGGGGGAAAAGTACAAAAAGGAAAAACCCAGGTTTTGAAAAGGGGGGGGCCCTTTTAAAAGAAATTTTCCCTGAAAACCAAAAATTTTTGGGAAAAAAGTTTTGGGAGATAAACAAGGAAGCCCAGGAACAATGGTTTGTGTTAAAAACAGAGGGGGGGATTAGTAGATGGGGGCTGGGGGTGGGGTGTGGCGGGAATTTTTGAGGAACTTTAAATGTGATAAAAAAAGGGGGCGGTAATTTCTGACTGGCCGGGGGGAAAACATTTTAAAAGGGGGTGGGGGGGGAAGGGGGAATTTAAAGGGGTAAACGCTGGAACTGCGGGATCATGAAAAATTTAAAAAAACGGGGGGATATAGTGTGGAGTGGTTGGTTTTTGTTTAATAAATGTATGAAAAGGAAGGTAACCAAAGGTTGGCAAGGATGTAAGCCTTTTTTTAAAAAGGGAAGGGGGATAAAAGAAGTGTAAAATTTGGGAAAAGTTTACTGAGATCCAAAAAGTGTAGGGTTTTTTTTGAAAAATTAGAGGAAGAAGGGGGGGATTGCAGATGAGCAAGGAGGCTTTAGAGTGGGTAGGGGGTGTTAGATCAATGTTTACATAAGATATATGTGAACAGTATTTAGAAAAAAGGAGGAATTTTATTCATTTATGGATTTAGAAAAGGCATTGATAGAGTGGATAGGGGGGCAATGTGGCAAAAGTTGCAAGGATGGAATAGGTAGAATTACTGAAGGGTGTAAAAATTTTTTGAGGTAGTGAGGCTCAGGTTGGGTGTGTAGGGGAGGGGGATTACTTCCTGGTAAAAGAGGCTTAAAGGGGTTTTAATGTCCCCGGTTTTTAAAAAATTTTAGATGGGGGTTTTAAAAAAGAAAAGCTAGGGTGTTGGGGAGGGGGGGATTAAATTTGGGGGGAAATTTAAAAGCAAAAAAGGGGGTTGAAAAGTTTTTTTTTTGATACTGTGCTTATGGGAATTCTAAAAAAAAGTTAAAGGTTGTGGATTTGGAGTGTGTAAAAGGGAGAAGGGTTAAAATGAACATAGATAAGAGTAAGGGTAGGGATCAAAGATTTAAATAAAGAAAAATTGGGGATCACATTGGAGAGGGGTTATAAAAAATAAAGTTTTTTGAATTTGGGAGTTGACTGTCCGGTGGGTTTTTGAAGGGTGAGGTTAACCATAGAATTTATGAAGGAAAAAAAGGGGAGTGGTGCAGGATCTGTGGACAAAAACGTTATCCATGGAGGCAAAGAAGGGAAGGGAAAAATATAGGGGACCCAAAACTCTTATGGGGTGAAGCATGGTTGCAAATTCAGCGGGGAGGGTGGAGGCAGTGGGGAAAA
>WNWK01001262.1:160000-303339 GCA_009830355.1 Cherax destructor | reverse complement strand
GATTAGCGTTCCGTTACCTTAACAAGGACTCGTTTAAGACACTGTACACCGTGTACGTCAGGCCCATACTAGAATATGCAGCACCAGTCTGGAACCCACACCTGGTCAAGCACGTAAAGAAACTAGAGAAAGTGCAAAGGTTTGCGACAAGGTTAGTTCCACAACTCAGGGGTCTGTCCTATGAAGAAACGTTGAGGGAAATAGGACTAACAACACTGGAGGAAAGAAGGGTCAGAGGAGACATGATAACGACATACAAAATACTGCGGGGAATCGACAAGGTAGACAGTGACAGGATGTTCCAGAGAGGGAACACAGAAACAAGGGGACACAACTAGAAGCTGAAGACTCAGATGAGTCAAAGGGATGTTAGGAAGCATTTCTTCAGCCACTGAGTAGTCAGGAAGTGGAATAGTCTAGAGAAAGATATAGTGGAGGCAGGAACCATACATAGTTTTAAGACGAGGTATGATAAAGCTCATGGAGCAGGGAGAGCAGAGACCCAGTAGCAGACAGCGAAGAGGCGGGGCCAGGTGCTGAGTCTCGACCCTTGCAATCAAATTAGGTGAGTACAATTAGGTGAGTACACACAAACAAACACATGCACACTCATATACAACAGGCCTAGTGTCTAATCGACATGTGAATAGGACAAAATGGTAACTAACTAACTAACACGCACACACACCCACTCATGCACGCACACACACACACAGTCATGCACACACACACACACACACATCCACTCATGCACACACACACACAGTCATGCATACAGTACTAACAATGCAAGAGAGGAACAAGGACAACCATTCTAGCTGCTTGACACTGCATTTTCTCGTTAACTTTATTACCTTAACAACAGCAGGTTTGCATGAATCAGTATCATGATCATAATAAAAATATATAACACTAAATGCAAACACAGTTATATACAAGCAGTTTAATGTTCTTTGTTAATTAAGGTAATCTATTATAACTGTGCTGCTTTCAGTCATCTTCATTTTAGAAGATTCATCCTGAATTATCCACGTCCCCGCACAACTGAAATTGTCTATCCAACAAGCGTAGATGTCTCCCACACAACCGTAACTATCTCACAACCGTTAATATCCGCCTCTCAGAACATTAATTATGTTCCTAACAATCACAAGTACTCGCCTCCACTACCGTAATTTCGTCTATAATTAACTCCTCCTACAAACATAATTTACTTGTTTTTGGATTCAACTAAACAATCTTAACTTGTTGATTTGTTATAATTATTAACTTGGTGAGCATCATCAACATGACGTGTTGTGAGCATCATCAACATGACGTGTTGTAAGCATCATCAACATGACGTGTTGTGAGCATCATCAACATGATGTGTTGTGAGCATCATCAACATGATGTGTTGTGAGCATCATCAACATGACGTGTTGTGAGCATCATCAACATGTGTTGTGAGCATCATCAACATGACGTGTTGTGAGCGTCATCAACATGACGTGTTGTGAGCATCATCAACATGATGTGTTGTGAGCATCATCAACATGACGTATTGTGAGTATCATCAACATGATGTGTTGTGAGCATCATCAACATGACGTGTTGTGAGCATCATCAACATGACGTGTTGTGAGCGTCATCAACATGACGTGTTGTGAGCATCATCAACATGATGTGTTGTGAGCATCATCAACATAAAGTGTTGTGAGCATCATCAACATGATGTGTTGTGGGCATCATCAACATGATGTGTTCTGAGCATCATCAACATGATGTGTTGTGAGCATCATCAACATGGTGTGTTGTGAGCATCATCAACATGACGTGTTGTGAGCATCATCAACATGTGTTGTGAGCATAATCAACATGATGTGTTGTGAGCATCATCAACACGACGTGTTGTGAGCATCATCAACATGGTGTGTTGTGAGCATCATCAACATTATGTGTTGTGAGCATCATCAACATGATGTGTTGTGAGCATCATCAACATGGTGTGTTGTGAGCATCATGAACATGGTGTGTTGTGAGCATCATCAACATGATGTGTTGTGAGCATCATCAACATGGTGTGTTGTGAGCATCATCAACATGATGTGTTGTGAGCATCATCAACATGATGTGTTGTGGGCATCATCAACATGATGTGTTCTGAGCATCATCAACATGATGTGTTGTGAGCATCATCAACATGGTGTGTTGTGAGCATCATCAACATGACGTGTAGTGAGCATCATCAACATGACGTGTTGTGAGCATCATCACCATGATGTGTTGTGAGCATCATCAACATGACGTGGTGTGAACATCATCAACATAATGTGTTGTGAGCATCATCAACATGACGTGTTGTGAGCATCATCAACATGACGTGTTGTGAGCATCATCAACATGGTGTGTTGTGAGCATCAACAACATGATGTGTTGTGAGCATCATCAACATGATGTGTTGTGAGCATCATCAACATGATGTGTTGTGAGCATCATCAACATGGTGAGTTGTGAGCATCATCAACATGATGTGTTGTGAGCATCATCAACATGACGTGTTTTGAGCATCATCAACATGATGTGTTGTGAGCATCACCAACATGATGTGTTGTGAGCATTATCATGATGTGTTGTGGGCATCATCAACATGACCTGTTGTGAGCATCGTCAACATGACGTGTTATGATCATCATCAACATGAGGAGTTATAAGCATCATCAACATGATATGTTGAGAGCATCATCAACATGATGTGTTGTGAGCATCATCAACCTGACGAATTATGATCATCATCAACATGACGTATTGTGAACATCATCAACATCACGTGTTGTGAGCATCATCAACATGATGTGTTGTGAGCATCATCAACATGATGTGTTGTGAGCATAATCAACATGACATGTTGAGAGCATCATCAACATGTGTTGTGAGCATCATCAACATGACAAATTATGAGCATTATCAACATGACGAATTATGAGCATCATCAACATGACGAATTATGAGCATCATCAACATGACGTATTGTGAGCATCATCAACATGATGTGTTGTGAGCATCATCAACATGACGTATTATGAACATCATCAACATGACGTGTTGTGAGCATCATCAACATGACGTGTTGTGAGCATCGTCAACATGACGTGTTGTGAGCATCATCAACATGACGTGTTGTGAGCATCATCAACATGACGTGTTGTGAGCATCATCAACATGACCTGTTGTGAGCATCGTCAACATGACGTGTTATGATGATCATCAACATGACGAGTTATAAGCATCATCAACATGACGTGTTGTGAGCATCAACAACATGATGTGTTGTGAGCATCATCAACATTACGTTTTGTATTATCAAAATGACGTGTAAGCATCATCAACATGGCGTGTTGTATCATCAACATGACGTGTTATGAGCATCATCAACATGACGTGTTGTGAGCATCATCAGCATGACGTATTATGAGGATCATCAACATGGTGTGTTGTGAGCATAATCAACATTACGTGTTGTGAGTATCATCAACATGACGTGCTGTGAGCATCATCAATATGATGTGTTGTGAGCATCATCAACATGCCGTATTATGAGGATCATCAACATGGCGTGTTGTGAGCATAATCAACATGACGTGTTGTGAGCATCATCAACATGACGTGTTGTAAACATCATCAACATGACGTGCTGTGAGCATCATCAACATGATGTGTTGTGAGCATCATCAACATGACGTATTATGAGCATCATCAACATGACGTGTTGTGAGCATCATCAAAATGACGTGTTGTGAACATCATCAACATGACGTGTTGTGAACATCATCAACATGACGTGTTGTGAGCATAATCAACATGACGTGTTGTGAGCATCATCAAGGTTTCTGGAAGTGGGCAGACTCAACTCATCCTTGCTAACTCTCCACAAAGTCGTCAAGATCTCTCAGCTGACCGGCGAGGGCTCTTTCATTCTCCAATTACGTTTTAATGCTCGATAAAACTGCCAAACTTTCTAGTCAACTTGGGATTTCCGCCAAGGAACCCGAGAAAATTGTCAATAAGGCAAAAACTCTCAACGAAATTTTTCTCTGCGGCCAAAATACTGGCCACCGAGCTGAGACACTCAATTTAGGTTACATGTTTCAGCGGGTTCACTGGGACTTGTCTGTCAATATGATTAACTTCATCAAGTGGAGCTTAGGGAGCTGTTGCATGAGGTTTTAGTGAGGAGAGGGCAGCTTCATTAACTGACTTTGGAGGGACATGTGTCTTACTCTCTGAATGTTGAGGGCCCTGCCTCTCAGCATCTATGTGTGGAGAGATTTGCTTCTCATTCTCTGGGTGTCGGGGGGCCACTCCCTCTCGTCCTTTGGGTGTGTAGGGACCCTCCCTCTCGTCCTCTGAGTGTGGAGGGGCTCTCCCTCTCGCTCTCTGGGTGTGGAGAGGCCCTTCCTCTCTTCTTCTTGGTATGGAAGGGCATTCCCTCTCATCCTCTCGAAATGGAGGGTCCCTCCCTCTCACCCTCAGTGTGTCTTGGGCTCTTCCTCTCATCATCTGAGTATTGAAGACCCTCCCTCTCATTCTCTGGGTGTGAAGGGCTCTCCCTTCCACCCTCTGGGTGTGGAGGGCCCTCCCCATCATCCTCCTGGTGTGGAGAGCCCTCCTTTTCATCCTCTGGTGTAGAGGGCTCTCGCTTTCGTCCTTTGGGTGTGAAGAGCCCTCTTTCTCATTTCCTGGGTGTGGGGGCTCTCCCTTTCATACTCTGTTTGTGCATGGTCCTGAGTTTCATTCTTATGGTGTGGTGGGCCCCGTCTCTTAATCTGTTAGTGTGGAGGGCCCTACCTCTCATTTTCTGAATGTGAAAAGACCCAAATGTCTAGGTACCTGTTTTTCATTCTCTGGATGTATAGAAACATACCTCTTGTCCTCTGAGTGTGAAAGGAAAAAACTTCCCATTCTAAGGGTGTGGAAAGTCCTGCCTCTCATTCTCTTCGTGTAGAAGGCGATGCGTCTCATCACGTGGGTGGAGAACCCTGCCTTTGAACCTCTGGATGTGAAGGGCCCAGCCTCCTATCCTCTGTATGTGAAGTACCCTGCCTCTCGTCGTCTGTGTGTGGAGGACCTTGCCTCTCATCCTATTGGTGTGAAGGGCGCAACCTCTTACCCTTTGAGTGTGTAGGGTCCTGCTACACATTTTCTGGGCATGAAATGACCTTCCTCTCATCCTCTGGGTGTTCATGCGCCTGCCTCTCATCATTTGCGTGTGAAGGCCCTTGACTCTCTTTCACTAGGTGTGGAGGACCCTACCTCTCATCCTCTGAGCGTGGAAGACTCTGCCTATCATCCTCCTAATTAGGAGGGGCCCGCCTTTCATCCTCTGGAGGGACCATGTCTCTCATCCTCTGGCTATAGAGGTACCTGTCTCTCACCTTCAACGAATGGAGGACCCTGCCTCTAATCTTTTGGAAGCTGAGAAACTTCCCTCTCATCTTACTGGCGTGGAAGGCTCTCCCTCTCACCTTGTGGATGTGGAGGGACCTGTCCGCCACTTTTTTGTGTCTTTCATATTTTGGTATTAAGGGACCCGTCTCTCACCTCTGCGTGTTAATAAACCTGTCTCATTCTTTGGCTATAGAGGGCCCGGCCTCTCATTTTCTGAGTATGGGAAGCTCTACCTCTCGCCCGATGGGTGTGATTGAACCATCTTTTCAACACTGTAAAGGACCCTGCCTCACTCTGAGTGTGGGGGAGCTACCTCTCAGTCCATGAGTATTAAGAGCCCTGACTCTCATCCTCTGTCCTTAGAGGGCCCAACTATTAATCTTTTGGGCGTGGGGGACCCTGACTCTCCTCAGCGTCAATTTCCCTGACTCTCATTCTTTAGGAGGGAAGAGACATGCCTCTCATCCTCTGAGTGTGAAGGACACTGCCTCTCATCCTCTGAGTGTGAAGGACACTGCCTCTCATCCTCTGAGTATGAAGGACACTGCCTCTCATCCTCTGAGCATGAAGGATCTTACCGCGCGTTCTCTGACCTTTTCTGCTCTTTCTAAGCTGGAAGCTCAACTCTCAAGTGGGTCGAGAAAATATCTGACTCTCACACCGGGTTCTCTTCACCCAGGTGAGGTTCATCCCGGGTTCTCTTCACCCATGTGAGGTTCATCCCGGGTTCTCTTCACCCAGGTGAGGTTCATCCCGGGTTCTCTTCACCCAGGTGAGGCTCACCCTGGGTTCTCTTCACCAAGGTGAGGCTTACCCCCGGGTTCTCTTCACCCAAGTGAGGCTCACCCGTGGTTCTCATAACCCATGTAAGGATCACCCAAGTTTTTTTTTAATCAGGTGAAGCTTACCCAAGGTTCTCTTAACCCATGTGAGGTTAACCCCGGGTTCCCATCACCCAGATGAAGTTTACCCCGGGGTTCGGATCACCCAGGTGAGGTTCACCCCGGGTTCTCATCACCCAGATGAGTTCACCCCGGGGTTCGGATCACCCAGGTGAGGTTCACCCTGGGTTCTCATCACCCAAGTGAGGTGCACCCTGGGGTTCCCATTACCCAGGTGAGGTTCACCCAGGGGTTTCCATCACCCAAGGAAAGTTCATTCTGGATTCACATCACCCAGGGGAGTTTATCCAGGTGAGGTTCACCCAGGTTTCCCATCACCCAGGTTAGGTTCAGCCCGGGTTCCCTTAACCCAGGTGAGGTTCACCTCGGAGTTCCCAACACCAAGGTGAGGTTCACCTAGGGGTTCCCATAACCTAGATGAGGTTCAACCAATCACGTGGAAGCCATCTACTCAGGAGGCTTGGTCTGTATCAGGAGGCTTGGTCTGTGTCAGGAGGCTTGGTCTGTGTCAGGGACCGCGCCTTTGGGGCGATGATTCCTAGAATTAACTCCAGTTATTTAGTTCATCAATAAGTGTGGAAAGTAGTATAGAATGGTGTAACTGTGTCGGGTCACGGTGGAGTTGTACTCGTGATCAATATAGACTACATATCACTAAGGTAATGTCGCTCAAATACTTCAATGTTGTAGATGAATGGATGTGTGGTGGTCGTGGTGGTGGTTGTGTTGTTGTGGTGGTCTTGGTGGTGATGGGGGTTTTGGTGGTGGTCGTCGTCGTTCTGGTGGTGGTGGTTGTTTTGGTCATGTTGGTAGTGTTGAGGTGGTGGTGGTGGTATGGTAGCTGTGGTGGTAGTGATGGTTGTGGTGTTGAGGTAGTGGTGATGGAGTGGTAGTGGCGATGTGGTGATGGAAGGGGTTCTCGTGGAGGGGTATTTTTTTGTGGTGGTGTTAATAGGTGGTGTTAGTTGCGATGGGATGGTGGTGTGGTGGTGGTAGGGGCGGTGGTGTGGTAGTGGTAGGGGTGGTGGTGTGGTGGTGGTAGGGGTGGTGGTGGCACTGCTGTTGGTGTTGTTGTGATGGTGGTGTTTGTGTTGTATTGATGTTGGGGTGGGGTTGGATGTATTATTGGTGGTGATTATGTTGTGATGGTAATGCTGGTGGTGGTACTTGGTTGTGATGGTGAAGGGCTTTGTGGATTTGGTGATGGAGTTTGTGGTAGGTTGGTGGTGGTGTTTGGGGTGGTAGTGGTGAAGATCTGTATGTGGTGGATGGTTGTGTGAATGTGGTGGAAGGTTGTGTGAATGTGGTGGATGGTTGTGTGAATGTGGTGGATGGTTGTGTGAATGTGGTGGAAGGTTGTGTGAATGTGGTGGAAGGTTGTGTGAATGTGGTGGATGGTTGTGTGAATGTGGTGGATGGTTGTGTGAATGTGGTGGAAGGTTGTGTGAATGTGGTGGAAGGTTGTGTGAATGTGGTGGAAGGTGTTGTGAATGTGGTGGAAGGTTGTGTGAATGTGGTGGAAGGTTGTGTGAATGTGGTGGAAGGTTGTGTGAATGTGGTGGAAGGTTGTGTGAATGTGGTGGAAGGTTGTGTGAATGTGGTGGAAGGTTGTGTGAATGTGGTGGAAGGTTGTGTGAATGTGGTGGAAGGTTGTGTGAATGTGGTGGATGGTTGTGTGAATGTGGTGGATGGTTGTGTGAATGTGGTGGAAGGTTGTGTGAATGTGGTGGAAGGTTGTGTGAATGTGGTGGAAGGTTGTGTGAATGTGGTGGAAGGTTGTGTGGATGTGGTGGAAGGTTGTGTGAATGTGGTGGGAGGTTGTGTGAATGTGGTGGAAGGTTGTGTGAATGTGGTGGAAGGTTGTGTGAATGTGGTGGAAGGTTGTGTGAATGTGGTGGAAGGTTGTGTGAATGTGGTGGAAGGTTGTGTGAATGTGGTGGATGGTTGTGTGAATGTGGTGGATGGTTGTGTGAATGTGGTGGATGGTTGTGTGAATGTGGTGTAAGGTTGTGTGGATGTGGTGGATGGTTGTGTGAATGTGGTGGATGGTTGTGTGAATGTGGTGGAAGGTTGTGTGAATGTGGTTTAAGGTTGTGTGAATGTGGTGGAAGGTTGTGTGAATGTGGTGGGAGGTTGTGTGAATGTGGTGGAAGGTTGTGTGAATGTGGTGGAAGGTTGTGTGAATGTGGTGGATGGTTGTGGAATGTGGTGAAGGTTGTGTGATGTGGTGGATGGTTGTGTGAATGTGGTGGAAGGTTGTGTGAATGTGGTGGAAGGTTGTGTGAATGTGGTTTAAGGTTGTGTGAATGTGGTGGAAGGTTGTGTGAATGTGGTGGATTGTTGTGTGAATGTGGTGGAAGGTTGTGTGAATGTGGTGGAAGGTTGTGTGAATGTGGTGGATGGTTGTGTGAATGTGGTGGAAGGTTGTGTGAATGTTATGGAAGGTTGTGTGAATGTGGTGGAAGGTTGTGTGAATGTGGTGGAAGGTTGTGTGAATGTGGTACCAGGGACTGTAGGTTGTGCTGGTGTGGTCGTGATGGTTGTTATGGATTGCATGAGTGTGACTGTGATAGTGTGTGTGTGTGTGTGATTGTTGATTGTGCTGGTTGCGATTGTGGTGATGGGTGGGATGTGTGGAGTTGACGGTGGAGAAATCTGTGTGCTGAAAACAATGGTTTCTTGCATATTATTTTTCCTTACACTAAATATATTATATTGTGGGTTTTCCTGAACTGGAAGGAACCGTTGGTTTGAACAGAGGTACAACAGTAGCTAGGATAGGAGAGGTCAGAAGAGGTATGACTAGAAATTAATTGTTACATCAAATTTCCTTGCTACTTCACCAGCTTCCGCAACCTGCTACCTAGGCTGTCGTCTAGATAATAGTGACTGGTGAGTGCCATGCAATTGTAGAACTCACTCAGAAATATTTGAAACAATACAATGTAAATATTCAGTAACTGGGCAGACGGAAACTAACGAATTAATACTGTATGCTTCGCACGTGCGACATGGAGGTATGTCTGTCCAGGCAGGAGCCTTATATTGCTAAGCGACTGCTTGTATTTAGCAGTTACAAACTCGTAGTCTCGAGGATTACAGATTTTACATTGTCATAATTAACGTAATCCTTATTTACTAATGCAGCTGTGCGTATTAGCGCCTTTCCTGTTAGAGCTGTATTGACTAATGTATTCCAGTATTTTGGAGGATACTGTACGGCGTATGTCCACTTTCGAAACTTAATAATAAGTACTCGAATCATTTTCCATAAATGTAAACACCACAGACACTGCCTTCTGAATCTGTACTGAGTGTTCGATTGCACTTTAATGGAAGCTTTATTTCTAGTTTTTGTTTCAACACAACTATTCTCGCTTGAGCGTAAGAGCAACAAAAGGAGGTGTTTTGTTTGCGTGTGCTCAGTGTGTTTTATTGGAGCCGATGTTAAACGCTGAGGGAGAAGTGGGTGTTCTGTTGACGTGGGAGCAGGACAACTTTACTTAATGTCACCTGCAGCAACAAGCACCCCAGGTGAGCTGCTCTTGAAACTCACTATTGTAACTTGTTTATATTAGACCAAGAGAATAACAATTATAAACTTAATAAAGTAGTGGAACTCATGGAAAATTCCTGGTCATAACAACTACATAAATGCATTTCAAACTCCTATTTCCTTTCAAATAGTGGATCACGTCAAAGCAACAGTGTGTAGAGCAAGTGTTTACAGTGAAACATATAGGTGAACAGTATTTAGATAAGGTTAAAAAGGTTTTTGTGGTATTTATATATTTGGAAAAGGAGTATGACAGGGTGGATAGGGGAGCAATGTGGCAGATGTTGCAAATGTATGGAATAGAAGGTAGGTTACTGAAAGCTGTGAAGAGTTCTTACGAGGATAGTGAGGCTCAGGTTAGAGGATGTAGGTGAGAGGGGGATTATTTCCCAGTAAAAGTAGGCTTTAGACAAGGATGTGTGATGTCACCATTATTGTTCAATAAATTTGTAGATGGGGTTGTAAGAGAAGTGAATGCTCGGATGTTGGGAAGAGGTGTGGGGTTAAAATATAAAGAATCTAGCACAAAGTGGGAGTTGTCACAGTTGCTCTTTGCAGATAACACTGTGCTTTTGGGAAATTCTGAAGAGAAGTTGGAGAGGTTGGTGGATGAGTTTGGTAGGGTATGTAAAAGATGCAAAATTAAAGTGAATATAGGAAAGAGTAAGGTGATGAGGATAACAAAAAAAAAAAAAAATAGGTGACGAAAGATTGGATATTAGATTGAAGAGAGAGAGTATGGAGGAGGTGAATGTATTCAGATATTTAGGAGTGGACGTGTCTGCAGATGGGTCTATGAAAGATGAGATGAATCATAGAATTGATGAGGGTAAATATGTGAGTGGTGCACTTAGGAGTCTGTGGAGACAAAGAACTTCGTCAATGGAAGCAAAGAGGGAAATGTATGAGAGTATAGTTATACCAACACTCTTATATGGGTGTGAAACATGGGTGGTGAATGTTGCAACGAGGAGAAGGCTGGAGGCAGTGGAGATGTCATGTCTGAGGGCAATGTATGGTGTGAATATAATGCAGAGAATTAGTAGTTTGGAAATTAGGAGGAGGTGCAGGATTGCCAAAACTATTATCCAGAGGGCTGAGGAGGGGTTGTTGAGGTGGTTTGGACATGTAGAGAGGATGGAACAAAAGAGAATGTTTTCGAGAGTGTACAAATCTGAAGTGGAGGGAAGGCTGGGTGGGGGTCGGCCTAGGAAATGTTGGAGGGAAGGGGTAAAGTAGGTTTTGTGCATGAGGGGCTTGGACTTCCAGCAAGCATGCGAGAGCATGTTAGATAGGAGTGAATGGAGATAAATGGTGTTCAGGACTTGACGTGCTGTTGGAGTGTGAGCAAGGTAACATTTATGAAGAATTCAGGAAACCGGCAGGCCGGACTTGATTCCTGGAGATGGAAGTACAGTGTCTGCACTCTGAAGGAGGGGTGTTAATGTTGCAGTTTTATAACTGTAGTGTAAGCACGCCTCTGGCAAGACAGTGATGGAGTGAATGATGATGAAAGTTTTTCTTTTTTGTGCCACCCTGCCTTGGTGGGAAACGGCCGATGTGTTAATAAAAAATAATAGTTAATACCAATTGCAATAAAATTAAAATTAATAAAAATACTGGCACATAGACCAAAATTATAAACAAACAAAACATGACATTACATCAGACATATAATACAAAGTCAAGTTAACAACAAAAAAAGGTTAAAAAAAATTAGAAGCACAAAATTCCATGAAGCTGCGAGAAAAACAAGCAACATATATATTTATGTTAATGTAAAAAATAATAATTTTGTACCAAAAGAACCTTAGAAAACTTACCTAACTTTATTATAACAAGCGCAATTTAATTTAGCCTAATCAAACTAAATATACTTTAGATAAGTTTACAATAATTTGATAATAAACAAACACAAGGAAATTTTTTTTTCGTTATGTTCAGAATGATTTTTGCGAAATTACTACATACACCAATTTTCGCTTGCCTTATTCGGCAATAAGAGCGCTGCTGTTTAAGCCAAAATAGCCATTTTTACCTATTCGGCACGAGACACACACACACACACACGTGTGTGTGTGTGGCGTCTGTGGCGAGCTGGATTCCACTACAAAGGGATCTGGACAGGCTGCAGGCAACCGGCTACTGGAGTTCAACCCCACTAAGTGCAAAGTCATGAAGATTGGGGAAGGGCAAAGAAGACCGCAGACGGAGTATAGTCTAGGGAGCCAGAGACTACAAACCTCACTCAAGGAAAAATATCATGGGGTTAGTATAACACCAGGCACATCTCCTGAGGCGCATATCAACCAAATAACTGCTGCTGCATACGGGCGCCTAGCAAACCTAAGAACAACATTCCGACATCTCAATAAGAAATCGTTCAGGACTCTGTACACTGTGTACGTTAGGCCTATATTGGAGTATGCAGCACCAGTTTGGAACCCGCACCTAGCCAAACACGTAAGGAAACTAGAGAAAGTGCAAAGGTTTGCAACAAGACTAGTCAAGGAGGTAAGGGGAATGCCCTACGAGGAGATGTTAAGGGAAATCAATCTGACGACACTGGAAGACAGGATAGATAAGGGCGATATGATAACGACATATAAAATCCTGAGAGGAATTGACAAGGTGGACAGAGACAGGATGTTCCAGAGATGGGACACAGCAACAAGGGGTCACAGTTGGAAGTTGAAGACTCAGATGAATCACAGGGATGTTAGGAAGTATTTCTTCAGTCACAGAGTTGTCAGGAAGTGGAATAGTCTGGGAAGTGATGTAGTAAAGGCAAGATCCATACATAGTTTTAAGAAAAGGTATGACAAAGCTCATGGAGCAGGAAGAGTGACCCAGTAGCGACCATTGAAGTGGCGGGGCCAGGAGCTATGACTCGACCCCTGCAACCACAACTAGGCGATATATATATATATATATATATATATATTTTTTTTTTTTTTTTTCAACAAGTCGGCCGTCTCCCACCGAGGCAGGGTGACCCAAAAAGAAAGAAAATCCCCAAAAAGAAAAAACTTTCATCATCATTCAACACTTTCACCACACTCATACATAATCACTGTCTTTGCAGAGGAGCTCAGATACTACAGCTGAGAAAAGTCCCTCCCAGCTGTCACTATCTCAGACCCCTCCTTTAAAGTGCAGGCATTGTACTTCCCATTTCCAGGACTCAAGTCCAACTAAATCAATTAACTGGTTTCCTGAATCCCTTCACACAATGTTACCCTGCTCACCTCCAACAGATCGTCATGTCCCAAAACCATTCGTCTCCATTCACTCCTATCTAACACGCTCACACATGCTTGCTGGAAGTCCAAGCCCCTCGCCCACAAAACCTCCTTTACCCTTCCTCCAACCTTTTCTAGGACGACCCCTACCCCGCCTTCCTTCCCTACAGATTTATACGCTCTCCAAGTCATTCTACTTTGATCCATTCTCTCTAAATGACCAAACCACCTCAACAACCCCTCTTCAGCCCTCTGACAAATACTTTTAGTAACTCCACACCTTCTCCTAATTTCCACATTCCGAATTTTCTGCATAATATTTACACCACACATTGCCCTTAGACAGGACATCTCCACTGCCTCCAGCCTCCTCCTCGCTGCAGCATTTGCAACCCATGCTTCACACCCATATAAGAGTGTTGGTACCACAATACTTCGTACATTCCCTTCTTTGCCTCCATGGATAACGTTTTTGTCTCCACAGATACCTCAATGCACCACTCACCTTTTTTCCTTCATCAATTCTATGGTTAACCTCATCCTTCATAAACCCATCTGCTGACACATCAACTCCCAAATATCTGAAAACATTTACTTCTTCCATAATCCTCTCTCCAATGTGATATCCAATTTTTCTTTATTTAAATCGTTTGATACCCTCATCACCTTACTCTTATCTATGTTCACTTTTAACTTTCTACCTTTACACACTCTCCCAAACTCGTCCACTAACCTTTGCAACTTTTCTTTAGAATCTCCCATAAGCACAGTATCATCAGCAAAAAGTAACTGTGTCAACTCCCATTTTGCATTTAATTCTCCATAATTTAATCCCACCCCTCTCCCCAACACCCTAGCATTTACTTCTTTACAACCCCATCTATAAATATATTAAACAACCATGGTGACATTACACAACCCTGTCTAAGACCTACTTTTACCGGGAAGTAATCTCCATCTCTCCTACACACCCTAACCTGAGCCTCACTATCCTCATAAAAACTCTTACAGCCTTCAGTAACTTACTACCTATTCCATACACTTGCAACATTTGCCACATTGCTCCCTATCCACTCTATCATATGCCTTTTCTAAATCCATAAAGGCAATAAAAACTTCTCTACCTTTATCTAAATACTGTTCACATATATGCTTCACTGTAAACACTTGATCTACACATCCCCTACCCACTCTAAAGCCTCCTTGCTCATCTGCAATCCTACTCTCTGTCTTACCTCTAATTCTTTCAATAATAACCCTGCCATACACTTTACCTGGTATACTCAGTAAACTTATTCCCTATAATTTTTACACTCTCTTTATCCCCCTTCCCTTTATATAAAGGAACTATACATGCTCGCTGCCAATCCCTAGGTACCTTCCCTCTTTCATACATTTATTAAACAAAAATACCAACCACTCCAGCACTATATCCCCCTGCTTTTAACATTTCTGTCATGATTCCGTCAATTCCAGCTGCTTTACCCCCTTTCATTCTACGTAATGCCTCACGCACCTCCCCACACTCACATCCTGCTCTTCTTCACTCCTAAACGATGTTGTACCTCCCTGGCCAGTACATGAAATTATCGCCTCCCTCTTTTCATCGACATTTATAAGTTCCTCAAAATATTCCCGCTATCTACCCAATACCTCCAGCTCCCCATCTACTAACTCCCTACTCTGTTTTTAACTGACAAATCCATTCGTTCCCTAGGCTTTCTTACCTTGTTTATCTCACTCCAAAATTTTTCTTGTTTTCAGCAAAATTTCTTGACAGAGCCTCTCCCGTTCTTTCATCCGCTCTTCTTTTGCACTCTCTCACCACTTTCTTCACCTTTCTTTACTCTCCATATACTCTGCTCTTCTACTAACACTTCTGTTTTGTAAAAACCTCTCATAAGCTACCTTTTTTCTTTATCACACCCTTTACTTCTTCATTCCACCACTCACTCCTCTTTCCTCCTGCACCCACCCTCCTATAACCACAAACTTCTGCCCCACATTCTAATACTGCATTTTTAAAACTATCCCAACTTTCTTCAACCTCCCCAGTACTCCTACTTGCACTAGCCCACCTTTCTGCCAATAGTTGCTTATATCTCACCCTAACTTCCTCCTCCCTTAGTTTATACACTTTACCTCTCTCTTACTTGCTGTTGCCATTTTCCTTTGTCCCATCTACCTTTTACTCTAACTGTAGCTACAACCAAATAATGATCTGATATATCCGTTGCCCCTCTATAAACATGTACATCCTGAAGCCTACTCATCAACCTTTTATCCACCAATACATAATCCAACAAACTACTTTCCTTACGTGCTATATCATACCTTGTATATTTATTTATCCTCTTTTTCATAAAATATGTATTACTTATTACCAAACCTCTTTCTACACATAGCTCAATTAATGGCTCCCCATTTACATTTACCCCTGGCACCCCAAATTTACCTACTACTCCATCCACAACATTTTACCCACTTTAGCATTAAGATCCCCAACCACAATTACTCTCTCACTTGGTTCAAAACTCCCACACACTCACTCAACATTTCCCAAAATCTCTCTCTCTCTTCTACACTTCTCTCTTCTCCAGGTGCATAAACACTACTATAACCCACTTTTCACATCCAACCTTTATTTTACTCCACATAATCTTGAATTTATACATTTATATTCCTTCTTTACCTGCCATAACTGATTATTCAACATTATTGCCACTCCTTCTTTAGCTCTAACTCTATTTGAAACCCCTGATCTAATCCCATTTATTTCTCCCCACTGAAACTCTCCTACCCCCTTCAGCTTTGTCTCACTTAAAGCCAGGACATCCAGCTTCTTTTCATTCATAACATCTACAATCATCTCTTTCTTATCATTCGCACAACATCCACGCACATTCAAACATCCCACTTTGACGATTTTCTTCTTTCTCTTTTAGTAAGCTATACAGGAAAAGGGGTTACTAGCCCATTGTTCCCGGCATTTTAGTTGACTTTACAACACGCATGGCTTACGGAGGAAAGATTCTTATTCCACTTCCCCATGGATATGAAAGGGAAAAGCAATAAGAACAAGAACTATTAAGATAAAATCAAAGAAAACTCAGATGAGTGTGTATACATAAACTGTACATGTTTGCGTAGTGTGACCTAAGTGTAAGTAGAAGTAGCAAGACGTACCTGAAATCTTGCATGTTTATGAGACAGAAAAAAGACACCAGCAATCCTACCATCATGTAAAACAGTTTCAGGTTTCTGTTTCACAGTCACCTGCAGGATGGTAGTACCTCCCTGAGTGGTTGCTGTCTACCAACCTACTACTACACATATATATATATATATATATATATATATATATATATATATATTTTATATATATATATATATATATATATATATATATATATATATATATATATATATATATATACACATGTACCTGTTTAGTTTAAAGTGAGTCACTTGAGTCAGTGCTTTAGCGTGCAGTAAACTAGAGTCTTCATCAAGAAAATTAACCATCAAAGCACAAGCTCATTCAGGATGTATCTTCCCGCAGGAATAACGTTAATTTAATGTGTCTCTCATCTGTGAACAAAAAGACATTGCTATATATTGTTTAGATAACACACGCTCTCCATCATTGATGGAAATAAGTGGAATCTTAGTGTCACTTTATCTAATTTTTAAAAATATTCTACTGGTCTCAGAAACACTGCTTCAAGTACAATATTTGAGACATTTCATCAACAAGCTTTCAGTGTCAATATTTTCACACTTGGGTGACACTATCAGCTCTCAAAGCGTCAGTGTTAATTAGGTTTGATATTTATACAACTAAATACAACACGGCACTTAGCGCATCTTTTGCAGATCTCTGTGTAAGAATAACTTTCTCAGTGCCAGTGTAGCGGATGAGTCGTGTTAAACAAACTTTGACAATATTGAGAATGAAAGAATCTCAGAAGGAATTCAGCAGCTCAAGAACTCAGAGATGCTGCTGGTCTGCTAGCAGAGAGTGTTGCTGGTCTGCTAGCAGAGGTGTGCTGGTCTGCTAGCAGAGTGTTGCTGGTCTGCTGGCAGAGGTGTTGCTGGTCTGCTGGCAGAGGTGCTGCTGGTCTGCTAGCAGAGGTGCTGCTGGTCTGCTAGCAGAGGTGCTGCTGGTCTGCTAGCAGAGTGTGCTGCTGGTCTGCTGCAGAGTGTTACGGTCTGCTAGCGAGGTTTACTGGTCTCCTAGCAGGGGTGCTGCTGGTCTGCTAGAGAGTGTGCTGCTGGTCTGCTAGCAGAGAGTGTTACTGGTCTGCTAGCAGAGAGTGCTGCTGGTCTGCTAGCAGAGGTGTTCTGGTCTGCTAGCAGAGAGTGCTGCTGGTCTGCTAGCAGAGAGTGCTGCTGGTCCTGGCAGAGGTGCTGCTGGTCTCTAGCAGAGTGTTGCTGGTCTGCTAGCAGAGTGTGTTCTGTTCTGCTAGCAGAGTGTTGCTGGTCTGCTAGCAGAGAGTGCTGCTGGTCTGCTAGCAGAGTGCTGATGGTCTGCTGCAGGAGTGCTGCTGGTCTGCTAGCAGAGAGTGCTCTGGTCTGCTGAGAGTCTGCTGTCTGCTAGCAGAGAGTGCTGCTGGTCTGCTAGCAGAGAGTGCTGTGGTCTGCTAGCAGAGGTGCTGCTGGTCTGCTAGCAGAAAGTGCTGTTGTCTGCTAGCAGAGAGTGTTGCTGGTCTGCTAGCAGAGTGTGTTGCTGTTCTGCTAGCAGAGAGTGTGCTGGTCTGCAGCAGAGTGTGTTTGCTGGTCTGCTAGCAGAAGTGTGCTGGTCTGCTTGCAGAGTGTTAGCTGGTCTGCTGCAGAGTGCTGCTGTGTCTGTAGCAGAGAGTGCTGCTGGTCTGCTGCAGAGTGTGTTGCTGGTCTGCTAGCAGAGAGTGTTGCTGGTCTGCTGCAGAGGTGTTGCTGGTCTGCTAGCAGAGAGTGCTGCTGGTCTGTTAGCAGAGTGCTGCTGGTCTGCTAGCAGAGTGTTTGCTGGTCTGCTAGCAGAGAGTGTTGCTGGTCTACTAGCAGAGAGTGTTGCTGGTCTGCTAGCAGAAGTGTTGCTGGTCTGCTAGCAGAGAGTGTTGCTGGTCTGCTAGCAGAGGTGTTGCTGGTCTACTAGCAGAGAGTGTTAGCTGGTCTGCTAGCAGAGAGTGTTGCTGGTCTGCTAGCAGAGAGTGTTGCTGGTCTGCTAGCAGAGAGTGTTACTGGTCTGCTAGCAGAGAGTGTTGCTGGTCTACTAGCAGAGAGTGTTACTGGTCTGCTAGCAGAGAGTGTTGCTGGTCTACTAGAGAGAGTGCTGCTGGTCTAGCTAGCAGAGGTGTTACTGGTCTGCTAGCAGAGGAGTGCTGCTGGTCTGCTAGCAGAGATGTACTGGTCTGCTAGCAGAGAGTGCTGCTGGTCTGCTGAGAGAGTGTTACTGGTCTGCTAGCAGAGTGTTACTGGTCTGCTAGCAGAGAGTGTTGCTGGTCTGCTAGCAGAGGGTGTTACTGGTCTCTAGCAGAGAGTGCTGCTGGTCTGATAGCAGAGAGTGTTGCTGGTCTGCTGGCAGAGTGTTACTGGTCTACTAGCAGAGAGTGTTGCTGGTCTGCTAGCAGAGAGTGTTGCTGGTCTGCTAGCAGAGAGTGTTCTGGTCTACTAGCAGAGAGTGTTGCTGGTCTGCTAGCAGAGAGTGTTGCTGGTCTACTAGCAGAGAGTTTGCTGGTCTGCTAGCAGAGAGTGTTGCTGGTCTGCTAGCAGAGAGTGTTCTGGTCTGCTAGCAGAGAGTGTTACTGGTCTGCTAGCAGAGAGTGTTGCTGGTCTACTAGCAGAGAGTGGTGCTGGTCTGCTAGCAGAGAGTGTTACTGGTCTGCTAGCAGAGAGTGTTGCTGGTCTGCTAGCAGAGTGTTACTGGTCTCTAGCAGAGAGTGTTACTGGTCTACTAGCAAGAGTGCTGCTGGTCTGCTGAGCAGAGAGTGTTCTGGTCTGCTAGCAGAGAGTGCTGCTGGTCTGCTAGCAGAGAGTGTTACTGGTCTGCTAGCAGAGAGTGTTGCTGGTCTACTAGCAGAGAGTGTTGCTGGTCTGCTAGCAGAGAGTGTTGCTGGTCTGCTAGCAGAGAGTGTTACTGGTCTACTAGCAGAGAGTGTTACTGGTCTGCTAGCAGAGAGTGTTGCTGGTCTACTAGCAGAGAGTGTTGCTGGTCTGCTAGCAGAGAGTGTTGCTGGTCTGCTAGCAGAGAGTGTTGCTGGTCTACTAGCAGAGAGTGTTACTGGTCTGCTAGCAGAGAGTGTTGCTGGTCTACTAGCAGAGAGTGCTGCTGGTATGCTGGCAGAGAGTGTTGCTTCAGGTCTGCCTAGCAGGAGTGTTACTGGTCTGCTAGCTGAGAGTGTGCTGGTCTACTGGCAGAGAGTGTTGCTGGTCTGTTCTGTGCAGAGAGTGTTGCTGGTCTGCTAGCGAGAGTGTTGCTGGTCTACTAGCAGAGAGTGTTCTGGTCTGCTAGCAGAGTGTTGCTGGTCTACTAGCAGAGGTGTTGCTTGGTCTGCTGAGCAGAGAGTGCTGCTGGTTACATGCTGGCAGAGAGTTTACTGGTCTGCTAGCAGAGAGTGTTGCTGGTCTACTAGCAGAGTGTTGCTGGTTTGTTAGCAGAGAGTGTTGCTGGTCTGCTAGCAGAGAGTGTTGCTGGTCTGCTAGCAGAGAGTGCTGCTGGTCTGCTAGAAGAGAGTGCTGCTTGTCTGCTAGCAGAGATGCTGCTGGTCTGCTAGCAGAGATGCTGCTGGTCTGCTAGCAGAGAGTGCTGCTGGTCTGCTAGCAGAGAGTTCTGCTGGTCTGCTAGCAGAGAGTGCTGCTGATCTGCTAGCAGAGAGTTCTGCTGGTCTGCTAGCAGAGTGCTGCTGATCTGTTAGCAGCATCAGGCAACAACAAAATGATTAAGGCACATGTACAATAGGATGCAGTTATGTATCCCGTTGGATGAAGGCTTGACCAAACAGTCCGTTACTGTTGGTCTCGTGCAGTCCAACTGATCAGAAACTGACTGGAGACCTTGTCAAGTTCCTCTTGAAGACAGCCAGAGGTTTTCTGCTAAGGACCTCTGACACTCATGGAGTTCCCTCTTACTGTACACGTCGCCTCTTGTGTCACACAGTGTGATTTCGATGTACAGGTTTGGCACCAGTCTCTCCAGGATTTACCAGGTGTAGATAATGATGTACCTTTCTCGCCTATTTTGCAAGGAATACAATTGAAGGATCTTAAACTTTCCCAGTAATTTAGACGTTTGGCTTATTGTATTTGGGCAGTGAAAGTTCTCTGCCTTGAAGTGAGCTGTTGGTATATAGCATTGTTCCAACCTAGAGAGGACAAATGACTTATAGAGAATCATCATTGGGTCAGCATCCCTTGTCTTGAAAGTTCTAGTTATCCAGTCCATCATTGTCATTTCGGTAGCAGTAGCAACACTGCTGTGATCCTTGAATCTTTACTCCCAAGTCTTTCACATGGAACTTCCGCTGTACTGAGCGAGTTGAGTTAGTCCTGTACTCCTTTTAGTCTAAATTCATTTCCTCCATTCCTTCACGAAGCAGCAACTGAAACTTATCTTCACTTAATATCATATTGTTGTCCGAGGTCCATTAAAAGACTATATTTGTATCCTCTTAGAGATTCACTGTGTCTCAAAATGTAGAGGCGATTAAATATGGAAACAACAGAAGCGGTGGAGAGGTAAAAATGATGTAATCAGTCCATCAGCCTTGAAGAAGTAGTTTTGAGGTGGTAGTCCCTCAGTCTTGACAAGTGTTCTGATTCATGGTCTTGAACATTGTTAGAGTTAAAGCTGAACACTTTTAATAGCCAAATAAGTGACCACCTTAACACTACCTCTTCAGTGCTGTTAAACTAATTACATCGCCTGTACCTCTCCACTGCTTCTTCTGTCTCCATAATTAGTCATATTTGTGTTCTACTTAACTGTTGCCATGTGTTACTCTTCTACTGGTCAGGATTCAAAAACTTGATGACTTCGATTTTGATCAATGTTATGAAGGCACTGTAACCATCATTCCTAACAATGTTATGAAGGCACTGTAACCATCATTCCTAACAATGTTATGAAGGCACTGTAACCATCATTCCTAACAATGTTATGAAGGCACTGTAACCATCATTCCCAACATTGTTATGAAGGCACTGTAACCATCATTCCCAACAATGTTATGAAGGCACTGTAACCATCATTCCTAACAATGTTATGAAGGCACTGTAACCATCATTCCTAACAATGTTATGAAGGCACTGTAACCATCATTCCTAACAATGTTATGAAGGCACTGTAACCATCATTCCCAACATTGTTATGAAGGCACTGTAACCATCATTCCTAACAATGTTATGAAGGCACTGTAACCATCATTCCTAACAATGTTATGAAGGCACTGTAACCATCATTCCTAACAATGTTATGAAGGCACTGTAACCATCATTCTAACAATGTTATGAAGGCACTGTAACCATCATTCCTAACAATGTTATGAAGGCACTGTAACCATCATTCCCAACATTGTTATGAAGGCACTGTAACCATCATTCCTAACAATGTTATGAAGGCACTGTAACCATCATTCCTAACAATGCTATGAAGGCACTGTAACCATCATTCCTAACAATGTTATGAAGGCACTGTAACCATCATTCCTAACAATGTTATGAAGGCACTGTAACCATCATTCACAACATTGTTATGAAGGCACTGTAACCATCATTCCTAACAATGCTATGAAGGCACTGTAACCATCATTCCTAACAATGCTATGAAGGCACTGTAACCATCATTCCTAACAATGTTATGAAGGCACTGTAACCATCATTCCTAACAATGTTATGAAGGCACTGTAACCATCATTCCCAACATTGTTATGAAGGCACTGTAACCATCATTCCTAACAATGCTATGAAGGCACTGTAACCATCATTCCCAACAATGTTATGAAGGCACTGTAACCATCATTCCTAACAATGTTATGAAGGCACTGTAACCATCATTCCTAACAATGTTATGAAGGCACTGTAACCATCATTCCTAACAACAACAACAACAACAACAGCACAAAGAAGCAACATTCAAAAACAAATGCGATGTTTTTCGTGTTAATATAAACATAAAAAGAAAAAAGACAAAACTACGAGAGAAGTGTTGTTGTCTAAATACGGAAATTCACTAGAGTGGTGGAAAGAAAATGTGATTGTTCACCACTGGAGGAACTTCTACTGTCCTTATAGGAACAGATTAACTTCTGAATATAGAGATGTTGATGTCTATCAACTCCAATTTGAGAATGTTTAAGTTTAGGTATTAAAGTAATGTATGCATATTGATTATTTTTAATTTCAGGTATTTGAATAATGTATGATTTTTTTCAATTAATTAATCAGTTTGTTCATTGTTTATGAAAAACCTTTAAAATGTATAATGAAAATGCGTCAGATAAATCAGTTTAATAATAAAGAGACAGGTTGTTCAGTTTCAAAAATATAGTTTTAGATTTCTAATATCCATTTATTAATGTACGTGTTGAACATTCTAGCTGGAAATTATTCGGACTTATTTTGGTAAATGATTTCACATTATGTCTTCATTAAGTTATTAATATGTAGATAGACTCGGAAATTATGTTTGTAAGCCTGACGGAGCAGCCTGTAATTAGTAGAGCAATAACATTGGTATCTCAGAGGAATTAAATGATCTAATAACCTTCCTGGGTTAGTTAATATCTATTGAGCAATTAGCATCCCTTTATATACTGAAAATAATTATCATAATTTTAAAAACAAAATAAATATTGAAACAGTACTGGTATCGATAAAAATTATGGTATCGTCTTATCCCATTCTTAATAAAGCCCAGTAACAGCTAGAGTTTGAAGCCTATCTAAAAAAAAAGACATTCTCCAGTAAGTGATCTGAATCCAGTGATTCCATGTTTATTTAACAATTTCAATGAAATTGCAAATGAGAAATTAAACATTGTTAGTTTATAGAATGTTTTCCGTCTTATGGAATGAATCAGCGTTAAAAGTTTGAAGTCTATAAGAAGAGGCATTCTTTATTTATTGAATGGAAATTATTTAATAAAATGATCAAATTGGGACTTAAGCAGCCCAATAATACTGCAAGCCTCACTGTCTGGAAAACGCACCAGGGCTGAAAGTTTGAAGCCGATCAGAAGAGGCATTCTCCATTTATTCTCGATTTAACGCAAGGAATCCAACGATTCAAAGTTTTATAAAAAAAATTGATACATTGACAAATTTCCCCGAAGAGAAACTAAATGGATATCATCCTGGCCACGGGATGCATCAGACTTTAAATATTAAAGCCATTCAGAAAAAAATAAACTAAAATATTTTAATGTTATTTAACAGGAATAAAAAATCACACAAAATTTATACACAGAATTAGCAGCTGAGCACCTACACACCTGAAGTGTACTTTCTGGAGCACCTACACACCTGAAGTGTACTTCCTGGAGCACCTACACACCTGAAGTGTACTTCATGGAGCACCTACACACCTGAAGTGTACTTTCTGGAGCACCTACACACCTGAAGTGTACTTTCTGGAGCACCTACACACCTGAAGTGTACTTCATGGAGCACCTACACACCTGAAGTGTACTTTCTGGAGCACCTACACACCCGAAGTGTACTTCCTGGAGCACCTACACACCTGAAGTGTACTTCCTGGAGCACCTACACACCTGAAATGTACTTCCTGGAGCACCTACACACCTGAAGTGTACTTTCTGGAGCACCTACACACCTGAAGTGTACTTCCTGGAGCACCTACACACCTGAAGTGTACTTCCTGGAGCACCTACACACCTGAAGTGTACTTCCTGGAGCACCTACACACCTGAAGTGTACTTCCTGGAGCACCTACACACCTGAAGTGTACTTCCTGGAGCACCTACACACCTGAAGTGTACTTCCTGGAGCACCTACACACCTGAAGTGTACTTCCTGGAGCACCTACACACCTGAAGTGTACTTCATGGAGCACCTACACACCTGAAGTGTACTTTCTGGAGCACCTACACACCTGAAGTGTACTTCCTGGAGCACCTACACACCTGAAGTGTACTTCCTGGAGCACCTACACACCTGAAGTGTACTTCCTGGAGCACCTACACACCTGAAGTGTACTTTCTGGAGCACCTACACACCTGAAGTGTACTTCCTGGAGCACCTACACACCTGAAGTGTACTTCCTGGAGCACCTACACACCTGAAGTGTACTTCCTGGAGCACCTACACACCTGAAGTGTACTTCCTGGAGCACCTACACACCTGAAGTGTACTTCCTGGAGCACCTACACACCTGAAGTGTACTTCCTGGAGCACCTACACACCTGAAGTGTACTTCATGGAGCACCTACACACCTGAAGTGTACTTTCTGGAGCACCTACACACCTGAAGTGTACTTCCTGGAGCACCTACACACCTGAAGTGTACTTCCTGGAGCACCTACACACCTGAAGTGTACTTCCTGGAGCACCTACACACCTGAAGTGTACTTTCTGGAGCACCTACACACCTGAAGTGTACTTCCTGGAGCACCTACACACCTGAAGTGTACTTCCTGGAGCACCTACACACCTGAAGTGTACTTCCTGGAGCACCTACACACCTGAAGTGTACTTCCTGGAGCACCTACACACCTGAAGTGTACTTCCTGTAGCACCTACACACCTGAAGTGTACTTCCTGGAGCACCTACACACCTGAAGATTACTTCCTGGAGCACCTACACATCTGAAGATTACTTCCTGGAGCACCTACACACCTGAAGATTACTTCCTGGAGCACCTACACACCTGAAGATTACTTTCTGGAGCACCTACACACTTGAAGTTTACTTCCTGGAGCACCTACACACCTGAAGTTTACTTCCTGGAGCACCTACACACCTGAAGTGTACTTCCTGGAGCACTTACACACATGAAGTGTACTTCCTGGAGCACCTACACACCTGAAGATTACTTCCTGGAGCACCTACACACCTGAAGTGTACTTCCTGGAGCACCTACACACCTGAAGATTACTTCCTGGAGCACCTACACACCTGAAGTGTACTTCCTGGCTTCGTCTCATTAGGTGGCACCTGTTAGACGGTACGGAGGTACCACACACAGGATGTTGGAAGTTATCGAAGTCATTCAGGATGCTGGGAATGGGTATCACAACTCTGCTCAAACATACCTATAACCTCGGACTAGTTAATAATGTTTACCAGCTTCAAAATTTGAAGCCTATCGTATGAGGCCTCGTGTTATGAGAGAAATAAAAACGAAAAGTTGGAAGAAAAACAAATTATCACTATGTATCAAAATTTCACTTTTGTCGTGTTTCTGTTAAACATCATTTTCCAATTCTTTATAACTAAACAAAATTTAAAAAAGGAATTTTGATCCCAGAACTTTGCTTTTGTGGTCAGGACACTTCTGGAACACTTTCAAGAAAGGCTGTTGTAAAACTATTATGTTCTAGGGTTTTGCTTGGCAAATATAAAAACAGGGACTCACAAACCAGCATTCAGTTCAGCTCTGACTGCCTGAGAAGACACATCAGAAGAAGTGAAATGGCATCAAGAGGTTGCAATCATTCTCCAGATGCATTCTGTAACATATGTGGTCAATTCATTAAGACAAGAGCAAAGAAGTTCTCTTTAACATCAAAAAAATGTGTGAAGCTTACAAAGCATATTTTGGCATACCAGTTGGGCACCAAGACAAGACCTGGGCGCCTCATGTTGTTTGTGAACATTGTAAGAAAATATTGGAAGGTAAGAAAGTCATTAGTTATGTGAAGGGTAAAATCTTGAACTATGAACATTTTTTAAATGAAATGTATGTAACAGAAATTAATTCTATTGTTCTTTTACAGGATGATATAGATGAGAAAAAAAGAACCATGAAGTTTGCTGTTCCTAGAATATGGTGTCAACCCTCTGATCACTCAACCAACTGCTACTTCTGCCTGGTGGATCCTTCCAAACACCGAACTGGGAAAAATGCACCTGCTATTTCTTATCCTCTATTTAACCAGTACCACACAGTGCTGATCTTGCTGTACCTACACCTCAGAAAGAAGTCAACCGTCAGAAGAACAAAGCAGCAAATTAAATAATGAAGAGCACAGTGAACAAGACTATGATCTCACAGATGCAGCTGTTGGGAGGAATCCTTACTACCCAAACCAAACAGACCTCAATGACCTTATCAGAGACCTTGGTTTGACAAAGTCAAATGCTGAGCTTTTGATTTCAAGGCTCAAGGAGTGGGACTTGGTGGATAAAAGTGTGCAAGTGACAAGCCAAACAAAATGTCACCAACATTTCTCAAGCTTCTTCACTAATGAAGACAGGTTGTGCTACTGTAATGATGTATCAGACCTGTTTGATGCAATTGGAATTGCATGCAATCCAGATGAGTGGAGACTCTTCATTGACAGCTCCTCCAGAAGCCTAAAAGCTGTACTTCTGCACAATGGAACAAGTATCCATATCTTCCCTTGGCTCATTCAGTGCATCTTTAGAAGGATTACAACAGTGTCAAACTTCTACTGGAAACTTTGAACTATGATAAGTATGGCTGGGAAGTTACTGGATACTTCAAAATGATGGGACTCCAAGAAGATTTTACCAAGTTTCCCTGTTATCTCTGTCATTGGGATAGTAGAGACAGATCAGCACATTACCAGAGGAAGCACTGGCCTCAAAGAACTGAATTCTCAATAGGAAGACATAATATCAAACATAAAGCATTGGTGGATCCTCAAAAGGTTCTGTTCCCTCAATTACACATCAAACTATTCTAATGAAACAGTTTGTTACAGCTCTTGACAAAGAGTCTGCAGCCTTCATGTATCTTCAAGACTTCTTTCCCAAGCTATCAGAGGCAAAGGTGAAGACTGGTTTCTTCACTGGACCACAAGTCAAGAAAATCATGGAGTCCTCAAATTTTCCAGAGCAGCTCAGAGAATGAAAAGGAAGTCTCGGAGACTTCTGTTTTTGTAGCACAGGGCTTTCTGGGCAACAACAAGGCTGACAATTATGTGGAACTTGTTGAGACCTTGGTAAAAAGCTATGGTCAGATGGGCTGTAGGATGTCCCTTAAGGTTCATATCCCTGATGTTCATCTTGACAATTTCAAGGAGAATATGGGAGCATACTCAGAGGAGCAAGGGGACGTTTCCACCAAGATATAATGGACTTTGAACACAGATATCAGGAATCTTATAATGAAAATATGATGGCAGACAACATTTGGGGGCTTAAACGGGAAAGTGATTTGTTGCTGCTCGCAAATCTAAAAAACTGCTCATTTTTAACTTTGTAAATATGTTTCAGAAAATTTAAAATAAAATTTGTGTAAATTTTATTTTATATATGTAAATTTTATTTATTTTATGTTTTTGTTTTACATACACAACTAGCAAAAAATATTGAAATTTAGCCATTTTTTTTGTAAAAAAATAATCGTGTAAGCCACAAAAGCAAAGTTTAAAAGGAATAATGGGTATTTTCTATTGTTTTGCAATAAAAGGAGTTGGAAAATAACACTTACTTGCCAGGGACAAAAATTGTGTTATATAGTGTTATGGGAGCTACGGAAAGTTTCCCTTTGTGGATACCTAATAAGTGTGTTCTCACCTAGTTGTGGTTGCAGGGGTCGAGTCACAGCTCCTGGCTGTGTGTGTGTGTGTGTGTGTGTGTGCGTGTGTGTGTGCGTGTGTGTGTGTGTGTGAACAACAAAACAGTGTAGAAAAAAGCGAAAATTACGCACAATAAAGCCACAGGGAGGAACTAAAAAGATAGCTTTACAATTTCGGTAGGAAGCCTTCATAGTTATATAACCTAGATCATTCAATGAATCAATCAGAGTTACCAAGAAAATCCAAAGAATTTATAAAAAAATCAAGCGCTATGTACTCTTTTGAAGTGAGATGACGCCATAGTAGAGCAAATGTTGGACTGTGGACTCTCAAAGTGGACCAGTGCAGCACTTAAGCAGGTGCCAGAGAGAGAACAGTAACATAGTACAAGACAGAGAAAAAACTAAGGAAAGTTCAATTAAGATGTTATCGCTGCTATTAAAAACTATAATTCTTCAGAATAATTTTATAAGAGGGAGCATTATTGCTAGAGTTTTCCTAAATTACAGTCAAAAACAACAGCTTATAAAATCCTAAATGTTATGTATATGTGTGCTATAAGCTTATATATATTATATATATGTCGTTCCGAACAGGTAAAAACTTGCGATCTTAGCTTAAATAGCAACGCTCTTCTTGCTGAATAAAGAAAAAATTGTGTATGCAATAATTTCGCAAAATCATTCTGAACCTAACAAAAAAATATATTTCATTGTGTTTATTATTAAATCAGTGTAAACTTATCTAAGATATATTTAGTTGGATTAGGCTAAATTAAAACTAACCTAACCTTATTATAACGTTATTATAATAAGGTTAGATAAGTTTTCTAAGGTTCTTTTGTGCAAAATTATTATTTTTTTCCAATAACATAAATGAAAACAAATATATCTTTAAACGTATAAAAGATAAATTTAGAATGGACTTAATTTTTAAGGGAGTTGAACCTATTCGGCTGAATGATATATAGATTTTAATTTTTTAGATAAAAACTAACTTAGAAACCTTACCTAACCTCAGGTAATGTTTTAGCTAAATTATACTGTATATCATAGGTCAGTTAAACTTTATTTAATATTACTTAAAATCAATAATATATATATTATTTGTTATGCTCAGAATAAATTTGGCAGTTATGGTAAAAACGAATTTTGTCTCTTCTTATTCGGCACAATACGGCTTTGTTTTTTAGGTCAAACTCAGCGATATGGTTATGTAATCATTCCTATTAGAGATTTAAATACATATTATACAATGGTGCTTTATATAATGAATAAACATAATATTCTAATAAAATAAGATTGTGCAAAGACTGACCAGTTTTTTTATCAATTCATAATCAAATAACGTGACCCTAAATGGAGACAAAGACGTAAATGTGAAAGTACACTCCTTGGCATGTTTCTATGTACCTCCAGTATCTGCAGCTCTTAGTATCTGCAGCTCTTAGTATCTGCAGCTCTTAGTATCTGCAGGAACAATGCTACTTTCTAAAGGGCAGCTTTAAGACGCTTATATTTCCTGCACATTCTCCTGGACTGCAGGATCGTGCATTTATAATATTCACTTCACCGAAACCAGAGAGCAACACGGACAGAAGACTCATCCTTCGTACAGGTCACATTGCATCCACCCATCGCCAGCACCATCAAAGGCTTGTTTTCATTATGACGTCCAGCACCATCAAAACCATGACCAGGCAAAAGATAAACTCCAGGACCACGACAAATCAGGTGTGTACGTCATCCCATGTAGCGGATGTTGCTACGAGAAGTCTCTCGTAGCCTAAAGATTAGGTTGAAAGAAGATCATCGTGCCAGCAGGACTCACATGAACAGCGTTAGGTGATACATAGGAACCAGACTGCCCACCTGATGTCTTGGGAGGACGCCCACTGATCATTAAAGATAGGGACAAAACACTATGCAAATGCCTGGAAGCTGCGCTAAACCAAGCACAATATACAATCCAGAAGAATCAATGAGCTTTCGGTTTAGCCAATCGTGCAGCACAACTCTCACATAAACAAGTCATCGGAAAGACCAGTTGGCCTCCTGCATTGCTCCCATCTCACCATTCGCCTCGCACAATGACCTCCCCGACCTGATCACCCACCTGACTACCCTTGTATAAGCTTGACTGTTGTTCATTCTTGTATATTCAGTCATGAATCTTGTCCATAGGCGAAAGGTCTCAGTAAAGTTCCTCTCTGCAATTGTCTTTTTCACCAAACTGACCTTAGAGTAAGTAATGTCATACAGCTCTACTAAGGCAGAATTAGGGAAGGCAGAGCAGAGTTCTATACATTTTTATATAAAGCATAGTTGTTCCAATCGCTTGTTGCGTCTATAAATTTAAGGAAAGAATAGCCCAGTCATATAATGCTAATAATAGCTAAATGGACGTTATCAGTTATATGAGCAAAACAAACACACATGTGTGGACTGCCCAACACCCTAAGACGTACCACACCAGGTACTGACGGTGCACCACATACATTAGCCAGTGTCTATTGGGAACCATTAGCTTCGCCCATCTAAAGCACTCAGACGACCTTAACCGCATTAAAGAACACTCGGTCACTATCAAGAAACTAAGTAGTCTTGATGTTACTTTATTTTTTTCCAGTGTTACCCACCACACAGGCCATTATCCTTCTCCGACGAAGTCATCTAGGACCTTAAATTTTCTCTGCTTCCAGAGAATTTCGTCAATCTTAATGAACTCTGCATAAAGTGTTTCTGTTTCGACAACAGCCTCTATAGATAGACATATAGGATAGGTATGGGTTTGCCCATCTGCTCCGTCATGGCGAACTTATATATGGAAATTTTATAATCTGAACTCTTCGCCACCATTGTTTCCAGCAGCATCACATGAGCTCCATACCTGGAAGACGTCCTCGTAATCACTCTTGACAAAGAGTCTGGAGCCTTCAAGTATCTACAAGACTTCTTTCCCAAGCTATCAGAGGCAAAGGTGAAGGCTGGCATCTTCACTGGACCACAAGTCAGGAAAATCATGGAGTCCTCAGAATTTCCAAAGAAGCTCACAGAGAAGGGAAAGGAAGCCTGGGAGAGTTTTGTTGCTGTAGCACAGAGCTTTCTGGGAAGCAACAAGGACAGACAATTATGAGAAAGCTCATCAGTGTTGAACAAGCAATTCAGTTCACATCTGAAAAGGCGATCAATGGCAAGTTATTATTCCTCGACAACTTCATCCACAGATCTATAATAAACCTTCAGAATCATCTTGCAAAGTTCTTTTCATATCTAGATACCAAGGTTAAATGAAGCTAAATCGAGCTGCTTCTTATGAGAACATGTTGCATTTGCAAACGTTATTTTCTGAGTGAGGAATTCACCTACATACATTAAATCTACATCGCGGTACATTATCTTTCTTTATCATATCTTCAGATACAAACACCAATTTGACAAAATGATTATCCTTCCCAACAGCCAAGTTGCCATGAGCTTCTCCAAAGCACTAACACAAGGCAATACCAGAGTCTCCATAACAGCCAGCACATCCATCAGACTCACTAGGACAGGTGTGGAGAACCTTGAGCCAGTAAATGCAGGGCTTTACATAATCTGACGTGACGGTTGTATACGCTACTGAAACAACGAAACCCAGGACCACGTCTGAATAAACACATGTACTCGTGTAGGTGTGGCAACTTTAACAACCCACGTGTACACCACCTGAACACCACCAGTCACTTGATTAAAGGGAACGAAGAGCGGTTAGTCAGTCATTAAGGAACTAAACACCCTCAGATGAAATTGCATTGAAAATCATTAATCGTTATTTCTGACCCAATTACACAAAATAAAAGCTGTTTTGGTATCTCCAAAATATTAACACGAATCATTCCTTCATAGATCTTGCTATAGCATGGCCACAAGTCACTTCTTCTATTATTACTTCCAGCACAGGCCAGTAGACCTACTGCAGTGCTTATGTTCTTACTTCCTGCACCTCGTCATGTTACTTCAGTGTACCCTCTGTGTCCTTGTTCATAGTGCCTTGCTAAAGCTGCCAGGGAGTGAAACACACACAGAATAAATGTCTCATTATTATCTCTGATTATTATCTCAGCTGTCATAAAGTGATATGTATCGCTTCTTGTAATAGTCATCCTTAGATTAAATATTAATAGTTAAACACCAAACAAACAGAAGCGCCAAATAATGAGCAGATGAACGTTGCAGCAGAGGTATAAACAAAAAGTAAAGTACAGTGCAGTTAATGTTCAGAAGTAGGACAAGGTAGGTAAAGATGGAGAAAAAGTAGCGTCCAGTGGCAGCAGAAGTAGTGTACACTCTGGAGAGAGGTAGTGTAGACACACAGCAGAAGTAGTGTACACTCTGGAGAGAGGTAGTGTAGACACACAGCAGAAGTAGTGTACACTCTGGAGAGAGGTAGTGTAGACACACAGCAGAAGTAGTGTACACTCTGGAGAGGTAGTAGACACAAACAGAAGTAGTGTACACTCTGGAGAGAGGTAGTGTAGACCACAGCAGAAGTAGTGTACACTCTGGAGAGGTAGTGTAGACACAGCAGAAGTAGTGTACACTCTGAGAGAGTAGTGAGACACACAGCAGAGAGTGTACACTCTGAGAGAGGTAGTGTAGACAACAGCAAGTATGTACACTAGAGGTAGTGTAGACACACAGCAGAAGCATGTCAAAGGCACAGAAGCAGTGTACAAAGGCAACAGAAGCAGTGTACAGAGGTAGCAGAAGCAGATAGAGGCAGCAGAGCAGTGTACACTCGGTGTGTGTAGACTCACAGCAGAAGCAGTGTACACTCTCGAGTGAGGTAGTGTAGACTCACAGCAGAAGCAGTGTACAAAGAGGCAGCAGAGGCAGTGTACAGAGGCAGCAGAAGCAGTGTAGAGGCAGCAAAAGCAGTGTACAGAGGCAGCAGAAGCAGTGTAGAGGCAGCAGAAGCAGTGTACAGAGGCAGCAGCGGGTACATCGTCACATCACGATGACCGAACTAATGATGGAACTTCCGCAACTCTCTGTGCTGAATAACGAAATATTAAACAAAAGCACATAAAATCCTTAAATATATATAAATGAAGATAAAAGTAAAAATATGAAAAAAAAAAACATAAAATAGAGCAAGAGAAATCTGTGAAGAGAAGGGATCAGAAAAATCCAGGATTTGGGAAGAAAAGACGTTATGAGAAGGCTGGACTACTGGAAGACACTTTTACTGGACGTGAAGAAGTGTACTGAGAGGGAGTTGGGTACACTTTGCTTGAGACTGAGCGACACCCTCGTCACTGTATCACTATACAATAAGAGACTTAGAGGGAACGACAGGAAATGCTCTGGAGATTGCTCAGGTTTCTGAGAAATTACTGGTCGTCGGAGAGGGGTGAGCCTAGATAAAGGAGCTGATGGAGTCGAGATTTCTAGATAGGACATATTATGCGAACCTTCTCAGTATCAGGAAAATGAAGAGAGGTGCTGCAGAATTGGGGACGTGTGATTTACCGGACACTATTTCTGCAATCCGTGTATTTAGCTAAATGACAAGGTGAGGGAGCAGAAGAATATAGCTGAGAATAATGCAAGAATATAGAACTCTGTCCAGGTTCAGTCTCAAGGCAGACATCAGAAAGGAGGTGAAAGACGACTAAGTATGTCTATTATGACTCTGTAATTGGAAGAGGGTTACATGAACCTCCATCGCAACCACAACTAGAGAAGGGGCAGAAGAGACTTGGAATGATGAGGAGGGGTGTGTAGGAGACAAAAACAAACATTGAAGGTACAATGTAAAGGATCAGTCTGAAAATAATGAAGGAGTTTGACTCGAAATAGGAATAGGGGTAGAAGAGGAAGGATTATGCCAAGGGACTGATAACGGTTATGTATGCACAGCGAAAACTAGGGAGAAGAATGACGTTGCTCTAGTGTAGACCATTGTCGTTACAATTACAAACGCTCCTCCTCTCGTTGCATACCATCTTACTCCCGCCACTATATATATTCCACCATTCTTAAGGTGTCTTTGTATTAGGACTGAAGAAACCAATCATTGCGAAATATTCCTATTAGTAAATGTCCTAAACTGTATGTATATATATATATATATATATATATATATATATATATATATATATATATATATATATATATATATATAAGGATGGGGTCCACCTATATATATATATATATATATATATATATATATATATATATATATATATATAAGGTAGTAGTAGTAGTAGTATTAGGTTGGTAGACAGCAACCACCCAGGAGGTACTACTGTCCTGCCAGGTGACTGTGAAACAGAAACCTGAAACTGTTTTACATGATGGTAGGATTGCTGGTGTCTTTTTTCTGTCTCATAAACACGCTGGATAACAGGTATATCTAGCTACTTCTACTTACACTTTAGGTCACACTACACTGGCATACACATGCATATATATACATACACACATCTAGGTTTTTCTTCTTTTCTTAATAGCTCTTGTTCCTTTTATTTTCTCATTCTCCATGGGGAAGTGGAAAAGAATCTTTCCTCCGTAAGCCATGCGTGTCGTATGAGGCGACTAAGATGCCGGGAGCAATGGGCTAGTAACCCTTCTCCTGTACAAATCTACTAAAAACGAGAAGAAGAAAAACTTTATAAAATTGGGTTGTCTGAATGTGCGTGGATGTAGTGCGGATGATAAGAAAGAGATGATTGCCGATGTTATGAATGAAAAGAAGTTGGATGTCCTGGCCCTAAGCGAAACAAAGCTGAAGGGGGTAGGCGAGTTTCAGTGGGGAGAAATAAATGGGATTAAGTCAGGAGTATCTGAGAGAGTTAGAGCTAAGGAAGGGTAGCAATAATGTTGAAGGATCAGTTATGGAAGGAAAAGAGGGAATATAAATGTGTAAATTCAAGGATTATGTGGATTAAAATAAGGGTCGGATGCGAAAAGTGGGTCATAATAAGCGTGTATGCACCTGGAGAAGAGAGGAGTGTAGAGGAGAGAGAGAGATTTTGGGAGATGTTAAGCGAATGTATAGGAACTTTTGAACCAAATGAGAGAGTAATTGTGGTAGGGGACCTAAATGCTAAAGTGGGAGAAACATGCAGAGAGGGTGTAGTAGGTAAGTTTGGGGTGCCAGGTGTAAATGATAATGGGAGCCCTTGATTGAACTTTGTATAGAAAGGTGTTTAGTTATAGGTAATACATATTTTAAGAAAAAGAGGATAAATAAGTATACAAGATATGATGTAGGGCGTAATGACAGTAGTTTGTTGGACTATGTATTGATAGATAAAAGACTGTTGCGTAGACTTCAGGATGTACATGTTTATAGAGGGGCTACAGATATATCAGATCACTTTTTAGTTATAGCTACAGTGGGAGTAAAAGGTAGATGGGATACAAGGAAAATATAATCAGTAAGTAAAAGAGAGGTGAAGGTTTATAAACTAAAAGAGGAGGCAGTTAGGGTAAGATATAAACAACTATTGGAGGATAGATGGGCTAGTGAGAGTGTAGGCAATGGGGTCGAAAATGTATGGGGTAGATTTAAAAATGTAGTGTTAGAGTGTTCAGCAGAAGTTTGTGGTTACAGGCGAGTGGGTGCGGGAGGGAAGAGGAGCGATTGGTGGAATGATGATGTAAAGAGAGTAGTAAGGGAGAAAAAGTTAGCATATGAGAGGTTTTTACAAAGTAGAAGTGATGCAAGGAGGGAAGAGTATATGGAGAGAAAAAGAGAGGTTAAAAGAGTGGTGAAGCAATGTAAAAGAGAGCAGATGAGAGAGTGGGTGAGATGTTATCAGCAAATTTTGTTGAAAATAAGAAAAAGTTTTGGAATGAGATTAATAAGTTGAGGAAGCCTAGAGAACAAATGGATTTGACAGTTAAAAATAGGAGAGGAGAGTTATTAAATGGAGAGTTAGAGGTATCGGAAGATGGAGAGAATATTTTGAGGATTTGTTAAATGTTGATGAAGACAGGGAAGCTGTGATTTCGTGTGTAGGGCAAGGAGGAATAACATCTTGTAGGAGTGTGGAAAGCCAGTTAGGTGTAGGGAAGTTCGTGAGGCAGTGGGTAGAATGAAAGGGGTAAGGCAGCTGGGATTGATGGGATAAAGATAGAAATGTTAAAAGCAGGTGGGGATATAATTTTGGAGTGGTTGGTGCTATTATTTAATAAATGTATGGAAGAGGGTAAGGTACCTAGGGATTGGCAGAGAGCGTGTATTGTTCCTTTGTATAAAGGCAAAGGGGACAAAAGAGAGTGCAAAATTATAGGGGAATAAGTCTGTTGAGTGTACCTGGTAAAGTGTATGGTAGAGTTATTATTGAAAGAATTAAGAGTAAAACAGAAAGCAGGATAGCAGATGAACAAGGGGGCTTTAGGAAGGGTAGGGGTGTGTAGACCAAGTGTTTACAGTGAAACATATAGGTGAACAGTATTTGGATAGGGTAAAGATGTTTTGTGGCATTTATGGATTTGGAAAAGGCGTATGATAGGGTAGATAGGGGGCAATGTGGCAGATGTTGCAGGTGTATGGAATAGGAGGAAGGTTACTGAAAGCAGTGAAGAGTTTTTATGAGGATAGTGAGGCTCAGGTTAGAGTGTGTAGGAGGAAGGGACTATTTCCAGTAAAAGTGGGCCTTAGACAAGGATGTGTGATGTCACCGTGGTTGTTCAATATATTTATAGATGGGGTTGTAAGAGAAGTGAATGCGAGGGTCTTGGCAAGAGGTGTTGGGCTAAAAGATAAAGAAGCAAATACAAAGTGGGAGTTGTCACAGTTGCTTTTGCTGATGACACTGTGCTTTTGGGAGATTCTGAAGAGAAGCTGCAGAGGTTGGTGGATGAATTTGGTAGGGTGTGTAAAAGAAGAAAATTGAAAGTGAATATAGGAAAGAGTAAGGTGATGAGGATAACAAAAAGAATAGGTGACGAAAGATTGGATATCAGATTGGAGGAGAGAGTATGGAGGAGGTGAATGTATTCAGATATTTGGGAGTGGACATGTCGGCGGATGGGTCTATGAAGGATGAGGTGAATCATAGAATTGATGAGGGGAAAAGGGTGAGTGGAGCACTTCGGAGTCTGTGGAGACAAAGAACCTTGTCCATGGAAGTAAAGAGGGGAATGTATGAGAGTATAGTTATACCAACGCTCTTATATGGGTGTGAAGCATGGGTGATGAATGTTGCAACGAGGAGAAGGCTGGAGGCAGTGGAGATGTCATGTCTGAGGTCAATGTGTGGTGTGAATATAATGCAGAGAATTCGGAGTTTGGAAATTAGGAGGAGGTGCGGGATTACCAAAACGATTGTCCAGAGAGCTGAGGAGGTTGTTGAGGTGGTTTGGACATGTAGAGAGAATGGAACGAGACAGAGTGACTTCTGAGAGTGTATAAATCTGTAGTGGAGGGAAGGCGGGGTAGGGGTCGGCCTAGGGAAGGTTGGAGGAGGGTAAAGGAAGTTTTGTGCGAGGGCTTGGATTTCAGCAAGCATGTGTGAGCGTGTTTGATAGGAGTGAATGGAGGCATATGGTTTTTAATACTTGACGTGCTGTTGGAGTGTGAGCAAAGAACATTTATGAAGGGATTCAGGAAACCGGCAGGCCGGACTTGAGTTCTGGAGATGGGAAGTACAGTGCCGGCACTCTGAAGGAGGGGTGTTAATGTTGCAGTTTTATAACTGTAGTGTAAAGCACCCTTCTGGCAAGACAGTGATGGAGTGAATGATGATGAAAGTTTTTCTTTTCGGGCCACCCTGCCTTGGTGGAATCGGCCGATGTGTTAATAAAAAAAAAAAAAAATATATATATATATATATATATATATATATATATATATATATATATATATATATATATATATATATATATATATATATATCTTGCCGAATAGGTAAAACTGGTCAATTAGCAAGAACTCATTTAAAATTAAGTCCATTCTAAAATTTCTATACGTTTTAAGATATATTTTTCATTTATGTTAACGTAAAAATTTTTAATTTGTTCCAAAAGAACCCTAGAAAACTTATCTAACCTATTATAACAAGCGTAATTTAATTTAGCCTAATCCAACTAAATATATTTTAGATAAACAACAAAAAGGCACAATACCGTGACTGGAACAATACACACAAGCACATATAAAAAGAGGAGCTTGACGACGTTTCGTCTTGACCATTTACAAGTCACACTAACACACAGGACAGGTGGAAGGGTATAAATACCTCTATAAATCCCCTTCCCCCTGTCCTGTGTGTTAGTGTGACTTTGTAAATGGTCCAAGTCGACGAACGTCGTCGTAAGCTCCCTCTTTATATGGGTGTTGTATATTTTAGATAAGTTTACAATAATTTAATAATAAACAAACAAAAAGAAATCTATTTTTTTTACGTTAGGGTCAGAATAATTTTTCGAAATTATCGCATACACAAATTTTCGCTTGCCTTATAGGATTGCGTGGTCCTGTGGGTTAGAGCGTCATGTGTGATTTTCGCTCACCATTAGGCGTCCAAAACGACATAGGTTCGAGAGAAAGATCGCAGTCAACAAGACTCGATACTGCTACTGAGATGGACAAGATTCCTAGGCAGCGCTCTTATCCATTCGCCACAAATGCCACAAAAGCTGGGCAGCCTGGTTCCAAGCTTGTTTCTGCCTGGTGCATTGAGATAAAATATATAATATATATATATATTTTAAAATATATATATATATATATATATATATATATATATATATATATATATATATATATATATATATATATATATATATATTGGTTTTTAGAGGTATATTTCATAATTAAGAAATATGTTCCATTTTGGTGAAAAACTTCAAATGAAAAAAGTTTACATACTCTGTGAGATTAAGCTAAGCCATGAGATGGTTTCAGAGGCGTGAAATCTGTTTTCTTTACGAGAGCTTAAGCCGCCTCGTGCCCCTTGAACCCACAACACGACCATTCATGGCGGCACAAACAAACATAATCTGATTACTTATTTTCACTTGCACATCGAGACAGAGAGACAGGAACAAGGAAGGACGGTGAATATAGCAACAGATGGAGAGGGTAGTGAAGAACGTAACAGAGGGAGAGGGATGAATGAAGCAGCGGCAGTACCACCTAAAGGGGAAGAGGTGAAGGACGTAACAGGGAGTGGGTAACGAAAGACGTAAGGAAGAGATAAGGAAGCAACAGTGGGGGTTATAAGACAGAAAAGTAAGAGATGGAAATAATGAGACAATGAATTAAGAGTGTGGATGGTGAGAGAGAGAATGAACCAAGTGTACACAGTACATCTTCAGGTTTCCCAGAAGGAGTAACTGACGTTGCCTGAGCTTTATTTGTATTTCTTTTCTTTATTTTGATCATCCTCCAACTTTCCGATTTTATTTTGATCGTAACTCGAGAACGCTTCACCCAATCGGCTTGAAATTTTCATATCCTGTATAAGGTAACGAGAACCAATTTCTAAGAACAATAGGCATGTTCATGTTTCCTATGACCATAGTTATTGAGCTCATTCCCAGCATCTTGAAATGGCTTAGATAACTTCCAAAATCCTCAGCGGCGGAGCTACAGAGGTTCATATAAGGTATGAAAAAAATACGACAACGGATGAGAATTACATTCAGATGTGTTGGTAAAGATTTCACGATTTTATGTTAAATAGCGTGAAATTTTTATTCCCGTTAAATCACCTTAAATATATTTCAGTTTGCCTCTTCTGATCAGCTTCAATATTTATCAGCTGGTGCACCTTAGGGCCAGGATAGTACCTATTAAGTTTCGTTTGCATGTTGGCAGATTTGTTGATGTAGTTAAATACTACAAACTTGGAACAGTTATAATCCGCCTCATAACTCGAGAATGACTTATCTTATTGACTCAATTTTTTACTCCTGGTGTGCTTTCCTGGTGTGCTTTCCTGGTGTGCTTTCATGGTGTGCTTTCTTGGTGTTTTTTCCTGGTGTGCTTTCCTGGTGTGCTTTCTTGGTGTGCTTTCCTGGTGTTTTTTCCTGGTGTGCTTTCTTGGTGTGCTTTCCTGGTGTGCTTTCTTGGTGTGTTTTTCTGGAGTGCTTTTCTGGTGTGTTTTTCTGGTGTGCTTTCCTGGATGTCATAAGTCCCAATTTGCCAATTTTATTGAATAAATATTGATTTTATTTTTTCTTCAGTACCTGGCAAATGTTCTGTCTGATTGGCTTCAAATTATTATTGACGATGCATATTATAATAGGGATGATAACCTCTAATGTTTAGTCTGAATTAGTAATAATTTGAAAATTTACTGAAATAGTTCAAAACTTGAAATCGTTAGAATTTGTTTAATTATTGAAGAATGCCTTTCCTGATTGGCTTCAAACTTTTACCATTGGTGACCTTTAACACAGTTTGTCACTCACTTTGAGCTGTGTAAATTTCAATTTGCCAGATGAACCTTTCTCTGGTAATTACACGGTAAGAAAAATATGGATTAGCCTATGTAGCATTGTGCATAGTGCAGCCACACATGCACCCATGCATGACACTAGTGCCATGAATCTTGCCCAATATACATCACACAAGCGTTGACATTTTGAAGCTCATCGCTTCAAGCATTCTCGAGTATTAAACAAAAAAAATTTATAAAGGAAACGAAAATATTGCTGAAAATGTTCCGAAATATAGGAAGGTTTCTCCTTGTTAATTGTTTCTCATGTGGTATCTAAAGAATGCTTCTTCTGGTCAGCTTCATGTTTTTGGTATTAATTTTAAGCTACGTGGGTGCCAATAAGCTATTTTATGGCATTTTTTTCAAATCTGAGTTTTTAAAAAACAAAATACAGTATGTTCTTTTTTCAGGATTGCAGAGAATTTTAAATATAATGAAAATGTGAAGAGGAAAGAGGAAATAATATTTCGCAGAATTATGGCGTTTTTAAGTTTAACAAGGAGAAACCTTCTTATATTTCGGAACATTTTCAGCAATATTTTCGTTTCCTTTATAATTTTTTTTGTTTAATACTCGAGAATGCTTGAAGCGATGAGCTTCAAAATGTCAACGCTTGTGTGATGTATATTGGGCAAGATTCATGGCACTAGTGTCATGCATGGGTGCATGTGTGGCTGCACTATGCACAATGCTACATAAGCTAATCCATATTTTTCTCACCGTGTGATTACCAGAGAAAGGTTCATCTGATCGGCCATTTTGCCATTTTTAACCTCAAAACAGTAAGGTTTTATTTTACCTCATTGCATTATTTTCCCCTTAATAATGGAGACGGGCTCTTGATTCATACGCACCAGCCTTTACACACGTATACGTATTTTTGTATTTTCCTGCATTGTAATTTTATGACCACCCTCCGATATTCATCTTGCATGCATTGAGGTAGAGGAGGCCGGGATTATGGATACGTTTCTCGGATCGCACAGGACGGGTCCTGGCCCGGGTCTTCTACATGTGGTGACCCGGCAGTGGCTCCCGAAGGAGTGTTGGAGTGTGTACACTTGATGTACCCCTTACAGCCCAATGACGGGGCAGTCCCATGACAAGAGCTCCGTGAGTCTTCTTCAGAATGAGAGAACACAGTATATTTAGTGGAGAAAGCAAATCAGTAGTGAATGTCAGGTGAAGACGTCAGGTCAGTCAATAGTCGTGTCAGATAACAGCAGGGAATCAGCGTGGACTAGTATCGTATGTGCAAGGGAAGTTGAGATGGTGTACTAGCCAGGTCTTTGTTCTATGGAGTCGGTAGTAGCTATCATGGTTTTTTTTCAATTCAATGACGCCTATCAGTGTCCAGTTCTCTGTTTTTTTAGCTCTGCTTTCTTCCAGGTCATGAGATGTCCCTCTTTAGATCTGTGCAAGACAAATATTTTTTGGTGTCGTCTCGCTTGCACTGGGACTCCTGAAAAAAAAAATCCTCTCTGTTTCTTCTACATAGATCGTGTTACATGTCTGCTGCATCGTTTGCTTTATCTAAGAGATCTTTCTTCCTGGTGGTGTCTCTAATGGAAGATGATGCCTCTTGAAAGGATCTGTCTGATGTGTTTGGCTACTTTTTCTCTAGGTAGTGTTAGAAATCTGGATTTCTCGGTGGTAGCGTTGTTGGTAGAGTTGAGTATTTTCATAGCTCTGCTTTTGCAATCTTGTGCAAAGTAGTGCTGGAAGTGTAAGCGTGTGAAGGCATGGGTGATGTAATGAAATTATTCTTCTAAGAATTCGGGACTTGAGATACAGATAAACACTTTTGGTGTGAATGTCAATTATCATGACCTACCAACAATGCCACCACCTGGAGGAGAAGTAGCCAACGTCAAACAAACCATCTCAATAATAAACATCCATGGCCACGTCTACCATCGGAGATCTCTTTCAAAAATCAAACAGTGAAGCTGGCGTGTACACAACACCATGCGAAAGATGTAACATAATATATGTAGGAGAAACAGGGTGGAATCTTTCTTGTTGGATCCGAGATAACAAAAATGCATGCAACTGAGATGACACTGAAAATGCTTGTGTCTTGCACAAATCTAAAGAGGAACATCTCATGACCTGGAACTAAGCAGAGTTGATCTACAGGGAATCCAACATTGTTACGCACCACAGCATTGAAGCCTCCTTAATTGCTACTACCAATACCATACAACAAAGAGAGTCAAGTACACCATCTTAACTTCGCTTGCACACCTGACACTACTATTAGTTAACCTTACACCTTCACCTGACCTTCATCAGTGACTTGTTTTCTCCACTGTATTCTCTCATTCTCTTGTATGATTTGGAGTGACCAATGTCCCAGGACCGAAACGTATCCCATAAAAATGCAAGTGCTTGAACTTGTGGCAATTCATCCACATTGTTGGTATTGTTTTACTTTCTACTTTCCCGGAGAAGTAACAGCGGGGAGACGGGGGTGAGGAGACAGCAGTAACAGCGGGGAGACTGGGGTGAGGAGACAGCAGTAACAGCGGGGAGACGGGGGTGAGGAGACAGCAGTAACAGCGAGGAAACGGGGGTGAGGAGACAGTAGTAACAGCGAGGAGACGGGAAGGGAGGGGTGAGGAGACAGCAGTAACAGCGGAGAAGAGGATGAGACAGGCATATAATCGTGAGGGGAATGATGAGACAAGTAACAGTGAGGGGTATGATGAGACAAGTAACAGTGAGGGGTATGATGAGACAAGTAACAGTGAGGGGTATGATGAGACAAGTAACAGTGAGGGGTATGATGAGACAAGTAACAGTGAGGGGTATGATGAGACAAGTAACAGTGAGGGGAATGATGAGACAAGTAACAGTGAGGGGTATGATGAGACAAGTAACAGTGAGGGGTATGATGAGACAAGTAAGTAACAGTGAGGGTATGATGAGACAAGTAAGTAACAGTGAGGGTATGATGAGACAAGTAACAGTGAGGGTATGATGAGACAAGTAACAGTGAGGGGTATGATGAGACCCAAGTAACAGTGAGGGGTATGATGAGACAAGAAGTAACAGTGAGGATGATGAGACAAGCAAGTAACAGTGAGGGGTATGATGAGACAAGTAACAGTGAGGGGTATGATGAGACAAATAACAGTGAGGGGTATGATGAGACAAGTAACAGTGAGGGGTATGATGAGACAAGTAAGTAACAGTGAGGGGTATGATGAGACAAGTAACAGTGAGAGGTATGATGAGACAAGTAACAGTGAGGGTATTATGAGACAAGTGAACAGTGAGGGGTATAATGAGACAAGTAGAACAGTGAGGGGTATGATGAGACAAGTAACAGTGAGGGGTATGATGAGACAAGTAAGTAACAGTGAGGGGTATGATGAGACAAGTAACAGTGAGGGGTATGATGAGACAAGTAACAGTGAGGGGTATGATGAGACAATTAACAGTGAGGGTATGATGAGACAAGTAACAGTGAGAAGGGGTATGATGAGACAAAGTAACAGTGAGGGTATGATGAGACAAGTAAGTAACAGTGAGGGGTATGATGAGACAAGTAACAGTGAGGGTATGATGAGACAAGTAACAGTGAGGGGTATGATGAGACCCAAGTAACAGTGAGGGGTATGATGAGACAAGTAAGTAACAGTGAGGGGTATGATGAGACAAGTAAGTAACAGTGAGGGTATGATGAGACAAGTAACAGTGAGGGGTATGATGAGACAAATAACAGTGAGGGGTATGATGAGACAAGTAACAGTGAGGGTATGATGAGACAAGTAGTAACAGTGAGGGGTATGATGAGACAAGTAACAGTGAGGGTATGATGAGACAAGTAACAGTGAGGGTATTATGAGACAAGTGACAGTGAGGGGTATAATGAGACAAGTAAGTAACAGTGAGGGGTATGATGAGACAAGTAACAGTGAGGGGTATGATGAGACAAGTAAGTAACAGTGAGGGGTATGATGAGACAAGTAACAGTGAGGGGTATGATGAGACAAGTAACAGTGAGGGGTATGATGAGACAAGTAACAGTGAGGGTATGATGAGACAAGTAACAGTGAGGGGTATGATGAGACAAGTAACAGTGAGGGTATGATGAGACAAGTAACAGTGAGGGGTATGATGAGACAAGTAAGTAACAGTGAGGGGTATGACGAGACAAGTAACAGTGAGGGGTATGATGAGACAAGTAACAGTGAGGGGTATGATGAGACAAGTAAGTAACAGTGAGGGGTATGATGAGACAAGTAACAGTGAGGGGTATGATGAGACAAGTAACAGTGAGGGGTATGATGAGACAAGTAACAGTGAGGGGTATGATGAGACAAGTAAGTAACAGTGAGGGGTATGATGAGACAAGTAAGTAACAGTGAGGGGTATGATGAGACAAGTAAGTAACAGTGAGGGGTATAATGAGACAAGTAACAGTGAGGGGTATGATGATACAAGTAAGTAACAGTGAAGGGCATGGTGAGACAGGGAAACAACAGCTATGGAATGATGAGTGCTATGATATTATTATTATTATTATTATTATTATTATTATTATTATTATTATTATTATTATTATTATTATTGTCGTTATTGTTTTTGTTTTTATTAAATTTTCAGAAAAGAAGGAGTCCAAGAAGTGACAAAAGACTTGCTCTAGAAAGATATCAGTATTAAGTATTGGCAACAGCTTCACCTAAGTGGGTGATCAGTTTAGCTGTCTGCTACTTCTCTCATTACTAAGAATTAAATTAATTATCTTAAAGTAAATAGAGTATCTAAGGCTCTGTCAGTCTAGTAATTAGTCAGTGAGAAAATACTTAAAAATGTAAATCAAATAATGCCATTAATTTTATTCATAAAAAATAACATCTGGAACTATACTATTACACACAAAAAAATAATAATTATGGAATGGTAGTATTATTAACGTGGATGGTTATCCTTAGTTCTAAAATATGAGAATTTAAAGAATGAATTATTCTGAGGAAAAAACACTTATGTATGTGACCTGCTATATAGGTTAGAGTTATGCTCAGTTGTATACAGGAGGATTGCTACAACCCAGTCACTAATAATATTGCAAGGTGTCCCGTGGGTCAGTTGGTAGGGCACTCAGCTCACACACTGAATGTCCGTGGTTCGATCCCCGGTGCAGGTGGAAACGGTGGGCATGTTTTCTTACATCTGCTGTCCCTATTCACCTAGCAGTTAGTAGGTAGCTGGGTGCTAGTCGACTGGTTTGGGTCGCATCCTGGGGGCTGGTAGTATACCTTAGGGCTGGGGCTGTGAAATGAGCTGAGGTTGGATAACAGCTCTTAAGCCTGTAAAACTGATTCGTGTAAAAGAAAAGGTAATTTTAAAGTAGATAATGTGGAGTGTAGGCAGAGTGTGTAGCGAGTAGGAAATTCCTACAAGAGCCTATGTTACACAGTGGGACTCCTCGTAAGATGGTTATAGAACTTCCTAGGAGTTGCTAGACTAATGACAGTAGGGCAGAATGAAGAACAAGGTTTCCATTGACTCCTCCACACACAGTAGCACTTGGTGTGTTAGTGACACCTCCATTACACACATACAGTACGTCTCAGACTTGTGACTAACACCAGCATATAAAATAACACACCAAAACTGACTATCGAACTCACATTCCACACGGTGAAAAAACACCGAAACACTAAGGAGCCTCACTTCTTCGTGGCGGGAGAGCGACCCAGCGCGCTCAGTCACGACAACCGAAGGAGGAAGATAGTAGAGGGAGCAGCATCTTACCTCACACTGCCTCACAACGTAGCGATTAATAGTGCCTTAAGGAAACTATATTTTCAAACGACGTAACAAAACAACCAATTAAATGCTCAGAAAATGACAGAGGAAAGCAGAGAAGAGCAGAGAAAAGGAAAAGCTACAGAACAAGTCCGCAGACTTCATGCACGTGAAAAACACTCCCAGCTACTCGTGAAATCACACTCTAATATGCAATATGATAATATAAATATGAATCTAATATATGAAATAATATTTACTCATTCGTTCATCTGGAATAAACCAACTTCAAGTACTTCATCTTAGCAAGGAATAAATGTATATGAAAATATGCAAATTTTAAAACAATGAGTAAAATTACGCATTAAAGACTACTATAAAATATTAACATGATAATGAGACAAAGAAGTAACAGTGAGGGTGGTGAGACAAGGAAGTAACAGTGAGGGTAGTGAGACAAGGAAGTAACAGTGAGGGTGGTGAGACAAGGAAGTAACAGTGAGGGTGGTGAGACAAGGAAGTAACAGTGAGGGTAGTGAGACAAGGAAGTAACAGTGAGGGTGGTGAGACAAGGAAGTAACAGTGAGGGTAGTAAGACAAGGAAGTAACAGTGAGGGTGGTGAGACAAGGAAGTAACAGTGAGAGTGGTGAGACAAGGAAGTAACAGTGAGGGTAGTTAGACAAGGAAGTAACAGTGAGGGTAGTGAGACAAGGAAGTAGCAGTGAGGGTGGTGAGACAAGGAAGTAACAGTGAGGGTAGTGAGACAAGGAAGTAACAGTGAGGATAGTGAGACAAGGAAGTAACGGTGAGGGCGGTGAGACATGGAAGTAACACTGAGGGTGGTGAGACAAGGAAGTAACAGTGAGGGTGGTGAGACAAGGAGGTAACAGCGAGGGTGATGAGACAAGGAAGTAACAGTGAGGGTGGTGAGACAAGGAAGTAACAGTGAAGGTGGTGAGACAAGGAAGTAACAGTGAGGGTGGTGAGTCAAGGAAGTAACAGTGAGGGTGGTGAGACATGGAAGTAACAGTGAGGGTGGTGAGACAAGGAAGTAACAGTGAGGGTTGTGAAACAAGGAAGTAACAGTGAGGGTGGTGAGACAAGGAAGTAACAGTGAGGGTGGTGAGACATGGAAGTAATAGTGAGGGTAGTGAGACAAGGAAGTAACAGTGAGGGTGGTGAGACAGGGAAGTAACAGTGAAGGTGGTGAGACAAGGAAGTAACAGTGAGGGTGGTGAGACAGGGAAGTAACAGTGAAGGTGGTGAGACAAGGAAGTAACAGTGAGGGTGGTGAGACAGGGAAGTAACAGTGAAGGTGGTGAGATAAGGAAGTAACAGTGTGGGTGGTGAGACAAGGAAGTAACAGTGAGGGTGGTGAGACAGGGAAGTAACAGTGAAGGTGGTGAGACAAGGAAGTAACAGTGAGGGTGGTGAGTCAAGGAAGTAACAGTGAGGGTGGTGAGACATGGAAGTAACAGTGAGGGTGGTGAGACAAGGAAGTAACAGTGAGGGTGGTGAGACAAGGAAGTAACAGTGAGGGTGGTGAGACAAGGAAGTAACAGTGAGGGTGGTGAGACAAGGAAGTAACAGTGAGGGTGGTGAGACAAGGAAGTAACAGTGAGGGTGGTGAGACAAGGAAGTAACAGTGAGGGTTGTGAAACAAGGAAGTAACAGTGAGGCTGGTGAGACAAGGATGTAACAGTGAGGGTAGTGAGACAAGGAAGTAACAGTGAGGGTGGTGAGACAAGGAAGTAACAGTGAGGGTAGTGAGACAAGGAAGTAACAGTGAGGGTAGTGAGACAAGTAAGTAACAGTGAGGGTAGTGAGACAAGGAAGTAACAGTGAGGGTAGTGAGACAAGGAAGTAACAGTGAGGGTGGTGAGACAAGGAAGTAACAGTGAGGGTAGTGAGACAAGGAAGTAACAGTGAGGGTGGTGAGACAAGGAAGTAACAGTGAGGGTAGTGAGACAAGGAAGTAACAGTGAGGGTAGTGAGACAAGGAAGTAACAGTGAGGGTGGTGAGACAAGGAAGTAACAGTGAGGGTAGTGAGACAAGGAAGTAACAGTGAGGGTAGTGAGACAAGGAAGTAACAGTGAGGGTGGTGAGACAAGGAAGTAACAGTGAGGGTAGTGAGACAAGGAAGTAACAGTGAGAGTAGTGAGGCAAGGAAGTTACAGTGAGGGAGGTGAGACATGGAAGTAACAGTGAGGGTAGTGAGACAAGGAAGTAACAGTGAGGGTGGTGAGACAAGGAAGTAACAGTGAGGGTAGTGAGACAAGGAAGTAACAGTGAGGGTAGTGAGACAAGGAAGTAACAGTGAGGGTGGTGAGACAAGAAAGTAACAGTGAGGGTAGTGAGACAAGGAAGTAACAGTGAGGGTGGTGAGACAAGGAAGTAACAGTGAGGGTAGTGAGACAAGGAAGTAACAGTGAGGGTAGTGAGACAAGGAAGTAACAGTGAGGGTAGTGAGACAAGGAAGTAACAGTGAGGGTAGTGAGACAAGGAAGTAACAGTGAGGGTGGTGAGACAAGGGAGTAACAGTGGAGGTTCAGAGGGGAGAGATGGCAGCGAACATTGTGTTTTTGTTATTAGTACTGAGCTTCACTTGACTTCCTGTGATCACCAGAAGATTGTAACAATGTGCTCTTTAATATTTAATTACCTATTTGCTTATTTTTCTTTACCTATTTGTGGGTATTGCAGCGTAGCTATGCTCATGTTGCCTCGTCTTCAGTACTCTCTTCATAATATAATGTTTAAGAAATTTGAGTGGTTGCAGCGCTTACTAATTCCTTCTTTAATATATTCCACTGCTCAACCACTCTATTTGAGAAGAAAAAAAATCTCTACCTTCTTCACTTCATTTTTTCTCAATTTACAACCGTGGCTTCTTTTATCCCTGTTGGAGGTACTAATATATCTTTATCTGCCCTTTCAAGACGTTAGATGTTGTTAACATGTCTCCTCTATCTCTCCTATCGTTCAACATGGGCATTTTTTTTGTTTTCAGCTTTTCATCAGTTTACATTGGTCATCTCTGGCAGCCATTTTGTAGCTCTTCTTTGTGCATATCTTTCAAGTGTGGCCACCACATATTACTATGTGGCCACCACATATTACTATGTGGCCACCACATATTAATATGTGGCCACCACATATTAAAACTTTGGCATTCTACAACTTATAAACAATTTTCTTAATATTAACCATCCATTTATTTGAAAGCTATTTTATAGTTTGCCAGAGTAGTATATGAATTTCTTTATATTTCATATACATGATTCTGTTGACTTTTCTGATAGTAATAACTCCCAGATCACTTTCTTTACCCAATACTTTAATTTTTTGGAACAAAATAATATAATTTGGCTTAATTTTCAATTTCCGATTAAAACTGCGATAATTTACTTATGTTAGCTTCAAAAAATGTTGTATTCATCATGGGGTCTGACTTCACTGTTTTCATTTCCATAAAATGAAATTCATCTCCATTAAATTTCATCACTCATCAGTTACTCCACGTGCTCAATGTATCCAGATCATCCTGTAAGGATTTACACTTATTGTCATTATTAAGTTTACTTAAGAATTTTACATCATCTGCAAGCAAATTCATATATTTTATTTACGGGTAAATCATTTATATAAACCAGAAGCTTTATTGGGCAAGTAGAGACCCTTGAGGCACCCCAATTGTCACATCCACCCATGCAGACTTTTCTCTTTTTTAAGTGTTCGTATTTTCATCTGAAATAAAAGTCTCACCCAGTATAATAATTTACCTTTAATTCCTCCAAATTAGTCTTTCACGAGGGACTATATCAAAAGCTTTCTTAAAATCCAAGTAAATACAGTCTGCTCATCCGCTTTTTTTCTGAAAAAATTCCGTAACTCTGTCATAATATCTTTGAAAATTTGATATACATGAATGTGCAGACTCAAAACCAAATTGCTTTACTGTAAAGGCTTTTTTTTAATACCAATACAACAAAACTTGTCAACAAAATCTGCCTATAGTTTAAAGAGTCTTCCCTCTCACCTTTTTTAAACATAGGTACAATAGGTGCCATCTTCTAGATGTTTGAATAAAAGTGTATGTGTAACGCTTCAGGCTCGAACCTAGGAACTCCGACAAGGGAGATGTGAGTGCATGGAGCTGGGTATGCTGCCGGGCGTTTTAATATTTTATTAACTCTTTATTTTTATAATAATCAGTTTAGAAGTGATCCCAGGCGCTTATGACCGGAAGAGACAGTGCAAACATTCAACTACGTGGAGTGGTAAGACAAAATTTATTTTTTTGCTCTTCTGTCTCTTCACTAGGATACGACTATGTGTGTGTGTGTGTGTGTGTGTGTACTCACCTACTTGTGGTTGCAGGGGTCGATTTACAACTCCTGGCCCCGCTTCTTCGCTAGTCACTACTAGGTCCACTCTCTCCCTGCTCCATGAGCTTTATGGAATCTCTTCTTAAAGCTATGTATAGATCCTACCTCTGCTACATCACTCTCCAAATTATTGTTCCACTTCCTGACAACTCTAAGACTGAAGCAGTACTTTCTAACATCCCTGTGACTCATGTGAGTTTTCAACTTCCAGTTGTAACCCCTTATTGCTATGTCCCATCTCTGAAACATCATGTCCTTATCCACCTTGTCAATTCCTCTCAGTATTTTATATGTCGTTTTCATGTCTACTTTATCCCGCCTGTCCTCCAGAGTCGTCAGGTATATTTCCCTTAGCCTTTCCTCGTAGGACATACCCCTTAGTTCCAGGACTAGTCTTATTGCAAACCTTTTCAATTTCTCTAATTTCTTGACGTGCTTGACCAGATGTGGGTTCCATACTGGTTCTGCATATTCCAATATGGGCCTAACATACACGTTATACAGAGCTTCTAACGATTCCTTACTAATTTGTTGAAACGATATTCTTAGGTTTGCTAGGAGCCCATATACTGCAGCAGTTATTTGGTTGACGTGAGCCTCAAGACATGTGCTTGATATTATACTTACCCCAAGATCCTTTTTCCTGAGTGAGGTTTGCAGTCTTTGGCCCTCATGCCTGTACTCTGTCTGCGATCTTTTTTGACCCACAATATTCATGACTTTGCACTTGGTGGAGTTAAGCTCCTGGAACCAGTTGCTGGACCAGGCTTGTAGCTTGTCTAGATCCCTTTGTAGTCCTATCTGATCCTCATCCGTTTGAATTCTTCACGTTACCTTCACATCGTCTGCAAACACTTCTGAATCTATTCCTTCCGTCATGTCATTCACATACACCAGGAAGCGCACCGCTCCTAGGACCGACCCCTGTGGAACCCCGCTCGTCATAGGCTCCCACTCTGACACCTCATCACGTACCATCATTCGTTATTTTCTTCCTAACAGGTATTCTCTGATCCAATGCAGTGTCTTCCTGTTATTTCTGCCTGCTTCTCTAGCTTTTCCACTAACCTCTTGTGTGGAACTGTATCGAAAACAGTCCAAGAAAATGCAATCTACCTATCCCCCTCCTCTCTTTCTCTCTCTTGTCTTACTTCTGTCACCTTGTTGTAAAAGTCTGATAGGTTTGTGACACAGGATTTCTCTTCCCTGAAACCTTGCTTGTTATCGAGTATAAGCTTATTCCTTTCTAGGTGCTCCACCACTCTCCTCCTGATAAGCTTTTTCATGATTTTACATACTATACATGCCAGTGACACTGCCTGTCTCCTTTCTTAAAGACTGCGAGTACGTTTACTGTCTTCCACAGCTCACGTAGTCGCCCTGTTTCGATAGATGTGTTGAAAATTGTTGTTAGTGGCACACACAGTGCCTCTGCTCCCTTTCTCAGGACCCACGGAGAGATGACCGGTCCCACAGCCTTTAAGATATTTAGTTCACTTAGCAGCCTCTTCACTTCCTGTTCTGTTGTGTGTATTGTGTCCAACACTTGTTGGTGTACCCCACCATTCCGGCTTTCTGGAGTCCTTTCTGTCTCCACTGAAAATACCTCTATAAATCTTGTGTAGAGCTCTTCACATACTTCTCGGTCGCTTCTTGTGATCTTCTCCTTCTTCATTCCTCAGCCTGATTACCTGGTCCTTGACTTGTGTGCTGTTCGAAAGCTTTGGGTCAGATTTCGCTTTCGATGCTATGTTATTCTCGTGTTGCCGTTGGGTCTCCCTCATTATCTGTGCATATTCGTTTCTGGCTCTTCGACTAATCTCCATATTTTCCTTGAACCTTTGTCTTCTATACTTTTTCCATTCTCTAGCGCACTTAATTTTGGCCTCTCTACAACTCTGGGTGAATCAAGGGCTCCTTCTGGTCTTCCCATTGCCCTTGGGTACGAACCTCTCCTCTGCCTCCTTGCATTTTGTTGTCACGTACTCCTTTATTTAATTTAGGGATTTTCCAACCAGTTCTCTTTCCCACTGAACCTCATGCAGGAAATTTCTCATGCCGTTGTAGTTCCCTGTTTTGTAGTTTGGCTTCTCCCGTCCTACTCGTCCTGCTTGTGTGTGTGTGTGTGTGTGGTACGTGTGGTTGTATTCCCTATACGTATTCACCTATATGTGGTTCCAGAGGTAGAGTCTTAGCTCCTGGTCCAAACTCTCATCTAACTACTTGCCGGATTCACTTTTCGTGGGTTCTATCGTGCTTCTCTTTTAACTATGTATAGAGCTTGCCACCAAGAGCTTGCCACCAGAGCTTGCCACCAAGAGCTTGCCACCACCACCTTTCTCGTCGAGGTCATTCCACTCCCCGACAATCCTGAGACTGAAGAAATATTTAATGACATTCTTCTGGCTCATCTGTATTTTTTAACGTCTACTGTAGCTGTGCACCCAAGTACCTATTCTCTGCCTTTCAAACAGCCTATTAATTCCAGACTATTTTGTATGCTGTTATTACGTCTCCATCTTTTTCCTGTTCTCCAGTGTCGTTAGATTCTGTTCTGTTAGCCTCTCCAAGTATCTCATACTCCTGAGCTCTGGGACAAGTCTCACTGCATACTCATACACTTCCTCCAGTTTCTTAACATAGACGGGCCAATATGCCATCAGGCCCTTCTGGGCGTAGTTAACGACAGAAAAAACGTCTGTCAAAATTTGACCACCGGACTTGGGATAAATCTAGTCACTTCCAAGATGGCCGCCGCTAATCCTGAAAATCAGTAAGGCGGTTGTAGCTCTCTTATTATTGTAATCCTTTATGTGTCAACGAATCTGTTTTTGTTTTTTTACATTTCAGAGAGTATACTTAAGTATTCCGAGAAATGTTACCAAATCAAAATCATTATAAATTTTTAAACTCATACTAAATGCAATGAAAACAAAATTAACTGCCACTCATTCAGCGTCTGAGTTTAGTACTTAAAACTGTCCACTAGTTCCTCTTAAAGATTGTTATGCGGGTCTTCACAGGGCGTAAGTTGACATGATACACACACAGAAGTACATAGAAGGTCCATATCATCTGTAACTTCAACAGGGTTACTGCAACCAGTTTTGCAATTGCAATGTCCTCTTTTCATCAGTGTCAGGTGCTGCATTATCAGCACTTCCGGGTACAACTTGATCGTCTTTGTTGAAAATTATATATAATGGTATATAATGATATATAATTTTATGTAATGATATATAATGGTATATAATGCAGACAAGATGAAGATTAAGACACTTGTGTAAGATGGGTATCTTTATTGTTAATTGAAATGTTTCATCTACATAGTAGGTTTATTTGGTCAAGTATAGAGGCAGTAGCGTAGTAGTGAAGAAGACGTGATGTAATCAGTCCTTCAACCTTGGAGAAAAAGTTTTTGAGGTGGTCAGTCCCTCAGAGTGGAGAAGTGTTCGGCTCCATAGTCTGGAACAATGTGAAGCTGAAGCAAAAAAAATGGAGTCTTCAATACTGCAGATGAGGCATGAAGGTCTGGATGACATAGCAGGAGGCGGGGACCACTAGTTGAAGTAAGAGGGCAAGAATCTGAGGGGCATTTATAACTAGTAGTTGTGAGGGAGAGACTTGCTTAACATGGATTAGTAGCCCCCCTGCAGTGCCCCTTAAATTCTTGCTCTCTTACTTCCTCTACTGGTCTTCGCCTCCTACATCATCGAGATCTTTACGCCTCACCTTTTACAATATTTAAGACTCCATTCTTGTGCATCAGCTTCACATTGATCCAGACTATGGAGACTAAATGACTGACCATCTGAAAACTTTTAATCCAAGGTTGATGGACTCACTGTCTTTAAGTCTCATACCCCAGATCAAAGGCTCAATATCACTCTCTATTGCCATCCACGTCGTGGTGGTCTGATAGTGCACCCTTAGACAGTGGAATCTGGTGGAAGATTCAGTTGGGAGAAGACATTCGGGCATAATAAATAAAGAATTTTAAAGAGACGACTTTCTTAGTCAATATGTCACAACACAAGGCTGGCAGATAACATGTGCTCTTTCTACCAAACACATCAGGCATCGCTTCCCTGCCCAGGTGTTCTATGGCAGTGCAGGTCTTGCCTGGTAAAGTGAATGCATTTGCATAGGATTAGAGGATTAAATAACCTTTCAGGAATTTTTGGAAGGCTGATTTTTTACCAACACAATTAACATGAGACGATGAATCGCATCTTGTGAAAACATGAAGAAATAACTATTGTGTACATAAGTCACTGTCAAACAAAAAAAAAAAACTTTATGCAATTTATGTTGTACACATTTCAAATGCCTTTTGACTGTGCGATTTAAAATACAGTGGTTTGTCATATTCTGTGGGGTAATGAAGAAAAAAATTAGCAAGTCAGTGTCCTTTGCAATCAGCGTGATGGAATGTGTATATGCAGTGTTAACTGCGGCTTTATTGACGTCCACACCAGCGTCGCCTTCTGCCTGAATGACCCTACAGTCCACCCTCCTCAGTTTCATCATTTATTAAGCTGATTAGTTGCTGCTGCTTGTTAATTTCCCTTGAAAGGGATTCTTCTTACTACCCTCCAAATTAGGTTTCACAACAGGATAATTGGTGATTTGTCTCCGTCTCTGGTGTGAGTTATACTTCATCAAGGACCAGCCTCATACCCGTCAAGCACAGCAGTTGCTGCCCCATAGTGCTACTTGGTAAAGTCAGCATATGCCTTTGTTATTTTTCCATAGGTATTTCTCCACTTCGGTTTACACAGTAGGGAGCCTCACAGTAGGGAGCCTCCGTCAAGCACATATCTTTCACTTTTCGTGATAGCATCTGTCACTTCACTTGATGGTATTTTGTTATAATGTTCATGGATGACTTGGCTAGTGGAGGCTTGACGGCCTTTCTCAAGATGATGGATATGTACTCAGCTCATATCTCATCACCTTCTCTAGAGACAGATCTGCTGTCCTGGACACAACAAGGAATCTCTGGAACAGCAGACCAGAATCAATGGTCAGGGGCAACCTTGATGGCAGATAAATTTCCCGGAGTGTTGGATTTTCCTTCTCTTGAAACAGAAGGAAATTACAGGCTGTTCCATTCTGTCCATGACGTTCCTTACAACGGATTCGTATTCATGCACACTGACATCTTTCGCCACCATACCACTGATGATATATCCTAATGAGAGGCCAGAGAAAAAAGGTGAACATGAAATCAGTTTTGTGATTATCTTTGAAAGGCCTGATGCATCTCTTTAAATTCTGGCATCAGTTGAATCTTTGCATTGATCTCCTGTGGCGAATGCAAGAACAGTGACCTTCCGCACGGCAGTGTTGAACTCAGACTTTATAGAGGTTGATATTGTCTATATTACGAGTCTGGCAATATCATAGATATTGAGGAAAATAATTTACCACAATGATGGGGCTGTATACCAGTCATAATAATGGAATTAACCGAAAGATTTAAAACCAAGGTGAAATTGCAAAGTTAACAAGTAGGTTCAGGAAGGTTAACTAGTAAATTCATCTTTTGTAAAAATATATTTAAGCTATGTAAAAGCAAAGAAGGCTGTATAGTATGTCTATAATTGTGCTGAAATAATTTTACACCAAAATGTGTCAGGCAAAGTATTATGTAAACATATCAATCGAATAGTTTAGTAAGTCTATATGGGAAAAATATATTTATTACACTGTAGGCACCATGGAATATTAACTGTAAATCATTGGAGGACCCACTATGCAGCCTACTTCCATGCTAGGCCAAGAATATCAAAGTTGGTATCACTAGGTACATACCATGTAGTAAATCATAAGAACCAATTAAATTCAAGTAGCATGCGTGATAAAAGATTATAAAACACCAGCACACATTATCTGTCTCACAAGCAGGTGTCACATTGACAAAACTAAGTGAACACTAAATCACAAAGAAGTGGCGAGAAGACAACAGCCAATCGCTGCAAGACAACAGGTAACATCTAGATAACAACACCTGCCAGAGACCATGTCCCCTTCCTAGCTGACTCACTCAGGGGTAAAACCACACAGCTTTCTCTAGAAGCTCCAAGGTGCCTGAACTACAGGGAACGTCCTTCATATACAATAAACTTCCAAGTGAAATGTATTAAACATTAAGAGGACTCACAGCATTTACACAGATCAGTGAGTCACACCATAATCAGACTGTACCTGGGAACTGATGCTGATCCTTACTACAGACGGTCAATTTCTCCGCTGATACGGATCTTAGAGACATGTGGACATCCTGTCTTGCCAGCACATAATCTGGCACGCACTAATGAAGCATGCAATTACTTAGTATCACACTAATGTCACACATATTACCATTAATTCTGCAGTAAACATATGATAATTGTTAAATGACATCAGGTCATATCTTACTGTCTGTGCACAGAAAGACTATCAATAAGAAGTAGAAGAAGAAAAAGAAGAACATCAACCTCAATAACAATCTTAATATTGCACTAATCTATAGTTATAAGAGTATAATATTTATGGTATATAGTTATTTGTTGTTATACTGAAGCAGTGATCTGTGTTCACGAGAGTGCATGATAGTCAACAATAATCACTCTTCTTCCTTCATTTTACTGTCATGAGTCAAGGTGCCTGTGCTCTTTAGTGACTTCATAAGTGTTTGCTGGATGACTAGATCACAACTGAGGCCTGCCCTAAGCTGTCTAGATGAACGAATGACATGCACGTCTTCTTCAAACTTCCTGTAGATCTCTGGGCGTTTGTTCTGGGTGTTCGTTCTTCTGTAGACCTCTAGGTATTTGTTCTGGGTGTTCGTTCTTCTCTAGACCTCTAGTTATTTGTTCTGGGTGTTTGTTCTTCTCTGCATCATGGATATTAAAACATTTCAAACCCAGAACTCATGCTGAGTCTACATAATAGTAACAGACATCACTGCTGCCATACTTGCCATTGTACAGTACTCTCACGCCTTACACATGAACCACCAGAGGACATAATTAAATAAGTTGTACTTTCCAATGTTTGTGACAGGCGCATTCCTAGGTCATAAATCACGTTTTATGCACAGTTCACTCTACTCGGAGTTCAGGGTAAGCAATAATTCATATTACTTTCATTCCTGTCAATACACGCTGATATTTCACAATACCTTAAAATTTACAACTTATTTTTTGCAAAACAAAGGGGGGGTTAAGACCTTCTAAACTAATCCATACTGTGCAGTCCAAGTATAGTGGTAATGTGTTAGAGTTATGAGCTGTACCAGAAGCCTCTATCACAGTCAGTACAGAGGAGCATCTATCACAGTCAGTACAGAGGAGCATCTATCACAGTCAGTACAGAGGAGCATCTATCACAGTCAGTACAGAGGACCATCTATCACAGTCAGTACAGAGGAGCATCTATCACAGTCAGTACAGAGGAGCATCTAATCAACAAGAGTCAGTACAGAGGAGCATCTATCACAGTCAGTACAGAGGAGCATCTATCACAGTCAGTACAGAGGAGCATCTATCACAGTCAGTACAGAGGAGCATCTATCACAGTCAGTACAGAGGAGCATCTATCACAGTCAGTACAGAGGAGCATCTATCACAGTCAGTACAGAGGAGCATCTATCACAGTCAGTACAGAGGAGCATCTATCACAGTCAGTACAGAGGAGCATCTCGTAATGTGCACGAATGATAACAATGTATAGTCACACGTGCACACCCATGTGAAGTCTTCTCTTAACACGAAGTGAGATTCCACCTCTTCTATTATATTGGGTAACAATGTTAGGAGGGAAGAATTTTACCTGTCTCAAACTGTCTACACTCGGGCTGCAGCCGCTTCGTGGCCCAAGTGTCAGCAGTTTGTATCCACTAACAAAGTTATGACGAGAAGCATGGCATAGGTCTGTAGCAGAAGCAGCAGGAATTGGAAGGTCAGCTGGAATTGTATAAGGTGGAATTAAAAGAACAGAGGGCACCTAAAAGGTTGTCTCTGTAAGGAAAAAAGGTAGTTAGTAGTTGCAGACCCATCAGAATGACGAGCGGCATCTTCAGCAAGTTATCAGAGGAAACATTCAATGGCAGATGATATTGTTCTCTACATATTTTATTACAGCTTTACTATATTAAGTAGCTACGAGGAAACACTCGTCAATACAAATATACTTCAAGAACTGTTAACTGTAGAGAAAGAGTGTGGAAAGGACCTGATAGCCTGAACTGACAGCAAACATCAGCGTCACGGGACTGGAATCACAAAACAACAGTATTAGAGAAATTAACGGCATCTCTGCTTCTATATTAACGGCGCCACTTGTGGAACTACCGAACTGTTCATCTTCTGACTTAGACCAGTCAGGATGTTATTTACTGAACAAAAAAATACGATCTGATTCTCCTGTGAATGGTTTAGGTGGTTTATAGAAAAGGTGGGATGAAAAATAAAGGTGGAAAGTGAGCTTCTTATTCGGCTATGTTTATCTCAATGATTTTCTCAATCCACGAGGATGCATCAGGAAGATGTTAATAGTCATTCCATAGAACAAACAAATCATGATTACTCTTATCATTAAAAAGTGCCAAAAATGGCTAAGAGGCTAGAAAGAATGAGGGAAGGAGTACCAGGGAGGAAGATATAGAGACGAGACCACAGTTAGAAATTCTGGTGAGTGCTGCCATCTGCCTGTGACCAGCCAGCTACCACAAAGAAGTATTCCTTGTCCCGCTCTGCTTCTCATCTTAGGCTTGGCTCTAGCAGGTGACCAAGAAGAGTGTTAGAATTATTAACCTTAAGTGTTAATAACCAAGGATAACCTCCCAGTGAAGTCAGTATATCATAGAGGGATATAATGTATGTCAAATTTCCATTAGAAACTTTTAATCCTCTCCCCAATATGACTCACACCAGTCGCCTAACACCCAGGTACCTACTTACTGCTAGGTGAACAGGGCCAGCAAATGCAAAATAAAAGTATGCCCAATGTTTCCCTCCTGCAGGGACTGAACTCAAGTTCGTCAGGGTGTGAGACGAAGCCACTACCAAGCGAGCACCTAGCACCTAGCACCTCGAAAATTGCTTCCAACGCCGGGAAACGAATTCGAGTCCCGTTGTTTGATATCTAGTATATTCTTGTTAAACAATATTACCTTCAATACCTATATAGAAGAGCGGATTCTGCTATGAAAATACAGTGACGTGCAGAAGGCTGTCGAGGAGGGAAGGAAGACGTAGGTTGGAAAAGGATTGTTCTGGTGTGGTCTACTCATGGGTGTTTTTATTTAGTAAAAATGGATACATCAGCGACGTGCTGCTACCATATTTTATATGATAGGTATTAAAATCTGTCAACCATAACTGAAAGACTTCGGTGGGGCAATGAGAATATCGTAAAGCTTTCCATTAAAAGTTTATCTGCTACTGGAGCTTCAAGAGTATCGTTGCAGCGTAGTTGGAGTTTCTATTACTTGGGAATTACCGTCTCACAAGGCAGCCTATCACATACACTGCCATCGTTGCAGAGTACTGCAGTAAACACTATATATAGACAAAGGGAAGAGAAGAAGGAGAGAGAGAAATCTTCATGACATGTTTCTAAATACGCATGTACAGTAATATATAGCACTACAGAGTTATTATATGCCTAAGAATACATACATTCACTAGCCTCGCAACAGCACCTAAAGATGATGTCTTCAGGCTCTTGATCTAAGGAACTGGACTTGTGCTCCCAGTTCAATTCAATTCTTTATTTCAAAATTGCTGTACATGGAAAGCATACAATAATCTGAAGGATCATAGGATGCATAACATTTTTTGAATCGATCCTGAATGCCTCCCATTCACCCAAGGGGCTGTATGACCCCTACGGGTTTAGCGCTCACACGAATGTAGAAATAATAATAATAATAATAATAATAATACTGGTAACACCTAGCCAAAGCATTATAAACTCTTTCACTTAGAATAATCATCACCCATTAAATATAAACTGATTCAGGATAAGTAAAGCAAGGCTAAGCTGCTAAGCTGCATTATATAGCATTAATTTATCAAAGTGGCCAGGTGGCTAGGCTGCTTAGGAGAAAAAATGAACACCGTTTTAGTTCACATTGTTGCATACCAAGAATGACAGTGGGCATACATACACTCATATTAAATCTTAAGTACATAGGAACAGTGAGGGTAGGATGATGAGAGGGGGGTAAGGGCGGGATGGAGGAAGAACTCGGCTGGGTTATAAGAAGGATGGTGAAATATTACTGGCATAACCCAGGGAGTTAAACCTCGGGTAATATGAAGGAGATGCATTACTAGTGACATTGTTCCTCCAGCTGTGAGTCATGGTTGAAGAACAGCCTCTGCCGCTCTCCAGGATGCTCAGAACAGAACACTGTTGCCTCAGTAAATACAAGATTTACTGTCGCTTCCCAAGCCACTGTGACACGTCATATTTCTTTTATTATTATACATAAGTAGATACATCCCTTGAGTGCGTTCCATGTTACGTATTCAGTGAGAACTTCGTAGCTCAGAGGTAATGTATCTTGCTTCTAATGGAAAGTACCCGGTACGAAGGCTGGGTCATGTGAACACCTCTGACACCTGCATCCTCTGTTACTTAGAAGTAATACCATGTTAGTCAGCTGTTGTGGATGGTATCCTGGGGAGAACCCTATTGGGAATAAGCCACAATGCTTGCCGTTTTGGGTTATCATGGGTTAGTATCCCTCCGGGATAACCAATCCTGGAGGGATACGGTAGCCTTTCACCAGCCGTGAATAGCTACCGTACTCACACTGTGTCTATCGTATTCTATATGAGAGTTCTATTGTGGGAACACCTTCACTGTCTCTACGTTATTCTATACGAGAATTACATTGTGGGTACACACACTGAACTCTGCTATATTCCTTGCACTCAAATGTGTTCATATGGTTAACACGTTATTTGTAACCAATTCTCTATCATCTATAAATGCTCTTGACTCCATGAGTTGTTAATTGTGACATGCTTGTGTCACAGGTATGACAGTAGACCGTGGGGTCACAGTAGACCGTGGGGGTCACAGTAGACCGTGGGGTCACAGTAGACCGTGGGGTCACAGTACACCTACGGATTGTGGTTCGGTCTTCTAATGCATGATAGAACTGATAGTTGACAAACGTATATGGACATTAATATGAAAATTCCTTTACCTGAACTTCATTGACTTGAGAATGATTATTATTATTTTTTATTATTATTATTATTATTATTATTATTATTATTATTATTATTATTATTATTATTATTATCATCATCATCATCATCATCATCATCAAAATTAAGCGCTAAATCCACCAGGGTCATACGGCAACTTGAGAATGAGGGACGTTGATACCAGTAAGTCCATCTATCATCATTCTATCATGCAAGAGAAGCCACATGTCTTTGGCTCATTCAACAAAATTAACAGAGAACTTGAGGTTGTGTGGAATAGAGGGTGTCTTTGGGTTATGACTGATTGGGTAAGTGATCCAATCAAGACAATCACGGAATTCAGCCCAGAAACCCGCCATCCCATTTCTGTCTAACTGAATTCTTACCTCTAGTTTACACATGGGACAGTGTGCAGTGGGCAGGTTGCAGATATGTTGAACATCTGGTGGGCTGGATGATGTGGCAAGACCCTTTGCACTCAGTCCCAATAAAGTACAAGGAATATGCATTCATTGGTACTGTTACTAGGTACTCGTGGAGCAACTGGCACATCCGTTGGGACACTTGCAATACTTGTATTTGAGTCACATGCAACCGCTTGGTATAACAGCAAGATAGCCGTTTGTTGCCGTGAAATGTTATCTGATTCATGTTGCAATGTGTTATCGAATGTTAGAATACTTCACTGTACAAGTCCTATCGTAGGATAAGTCGTCCTAATACTGGGCTGTTAATAAATCGGTGCAGTTCTGCAGAGTTTCGTGCACTCGCCAGTTCACCCGCTATAGTTCTTTTTGTGTGACTGGTTGGGTAGGCAGGAGCCGGTCGCTTCCCTAGCCAGAGGACACTCATGGCTGGCTGGAACAAGTGCCCACTGCTCACAATTGTGTAGGTTGTGAGAGGTACTAAGCTAGATTATTCTATATCTAACTCTGACTTAGCTTAAATACGTATAAGTAGTAGCGTATAATACATTAGCCTATTGTGGCATACTAAGAGTATGTTATATTTTAGTCGGTGTATGTCACACTCCCACATAGGCTGCCTCCCAACCAGTGAACCGGGTGCTAAGGGTTTAACGATCAATAGAGTACCCGTCGCTAAATCAGTACTTTGGTTAATTGGCCAATCACAGGCAAGCCCGCCAAAGCTGACACAACGTGGCTCACTTGTGATAAGCATTGACAGACTTGCCTGAGCTGCTGGTTGATACGGTGCACTCTCTCTGGCTACTGCTCTTGCCATCTTTTGTCACCGTGTGGTACACTTACTATTCAGCCTCTGTACATAAGTGTACATACTTGTATATATCTCGCAAATTATATCTGGTGAAGGAAATACAAGTTATTTACTATAGCTGAGTTTGTTTGCTCCAATTTGAAACCCTTTACGACCAGGTCGCAGGCCATACTATACCTGTGTTCGTAATGCCTATGGAGGCTTCATTGCTAGATTAGTCTTACAAATTAGGAGTGTATAAAGAAATGTGGCACCACCGAGAAGGCATAGGTGGGTCACTGCTTCTTCCCCATCCTCCCCCCCACTTAGGGAGGTTTTAACGGTTCAGGAAATCCAAAGCTGCGTGATTTCCCACAGATGTCACCACTGTCCGGGTCCTCCTAAACCAAACGATACGATTGTTACCAGATCAAAGAACTTGTATATAGTGAGCGAGATAGTGAGAGAGATAGTGAGCGTCCTTGGCTCTGCTGTGTCTCCTTACCTAGACCATACAGACAGAACACTGCGTTAGCCTTCCCCATAAACAGAAAATGCGCCTAGGAGCCCCACTAACTTTTCAAGGTCTACTCCCCAACTCACACCAGCCTCTCATAGGGCAGACCTACTCAGGCCTATACCTACAGTGGATTTTGCTGCTCTCTCGTTCTTCCTTCATACAATAGTATATGTTTCTGCTACTTTTAATTTTTTGTATAAATCTCTGTTGTATGTTTGGTATGGTTTATTACGTAATCATATAAAATAATTAAATAAAGCTAATCGTTGTATCTCATTTCATTATTACGGTATATATTCAAATTAAATAAAGGAGATGAATTATTTCACAACAATTCACAGTCCACGAATGGATCACCATGACAGGTGGTTATCAGGTGGTCAGAGTTAGTTAGATGCAGGAGAGATTAGAAACTGATCACTAGGTACTCAGCCCATTCTCACAACACAGGAGATACGTGTGTAGATATGAACATTGCCTGGGTTACCACAAGCATTGTTCATGTATGTCATCCCCGTTATTATTTGCTTATTTGCGGCTAAATATTTACGTTCTTTTAAGGTTATGTAACCTAACCTCACTTACTCTAACCTAAAATAATTTAAACACTAATTGCTCTCCAGGAACAGAGTTGAATATAATACCTGTATAGTAATCAAGATTCTACACTGAGAAATTAATGACTAGAAGAAGCAGATATCCTCAGCTCTGTCAGAGGCATGTTCTCTCCACCTGGCCAAGAACCACCCTGGATATGTGGAGGAAACTGTTACCTACGCAATAATTGCTGGTAAAAATAAATGACCTTCAAGAAAAGTGCACACTGATTAACACTACAACCGGAACTACCAGAAACTGCCATTTAAAGCAGCTTCCCCTAGTGAGGAAATATATGTGAAGTGCAGAGACCCTATTATTATCAGAGTAGAGGTATATATTACCGTCTAGTTAGATAAGATACGTGTACAACGCCTGGATATTTTAATTGGAGAGACGTTTCTCCTGCTCAAAAGGATTTCTCTAATACAGGGACGTCAAGTCGGTGATTATTATAGTGGAACCAGCAGAAGAGATGGTTAGTTGCAGCAGTTGTAGAGGTTGTCACAGGTGGGCAAAACCAACTAGTGAAACTAGATCCACCCATAAGTTAGGACCAAGGTTAGCTAATGTCTAACTTTGCTTGGAAAAATTGCTAATTTACCTATTTTTTTATGTATATTTAATATTTATTTGTGCCTTAAGTCTAATTCAGTATCTTTCTGTTATATTATAATACAGATGCTTATTGCAGATACTTATTTGCCTGTTTACTGGTGTATTTTTTTACATGTCTATATGTCTAAGTCATCATCTTGCTGTATGAGTGTATTAGATATAACTTATGTATCAGATAGCTGTCTGATTTGGACTCGAGGTTTTTAAATGGACTAAATATTGCTTTCATTTTTGAACTAAAATTGCAAACAAATAACTCGCTCACAGGAGAATAAACTTATTACGACGCTTCGGTGCCACCTGGACTATTCACTAGTCACACAGAAGGGCGAAGGGAAGAGAGGGATTGTATACATGTGTATTCCTTCATTCACAGTATTGTGCCTTTTTATTCTTTCTGAACTAATATTGTATTGGAGCCATTGAATCCCAAGTCGAGGAGGGAATGAAAGCAAGTATACTGAAGTATACTGAGTACTGCTCTGTCATCTACACAGTCAGTAACTGCTAGGTCATCTTTCCTCTTACTTCATACCCACAGTGCTCCACATTGATTATTTATACTTGTTCTGTGGGTATTTATACGCGTTTGTGTGGGTATTTTCTGTTTTGGCTACATATTATATATTGTAAAGTATGTGGGAGCAGCATTATCATATATCACCTGCATTTTTATCCTTTTATTTTTGGTCATACCATTCTCCCTCTTTTTATTGTATGGAACCAGTGGGTGAACTCAGACTGCGGATACTCTGGCACAGCCACAAGTGTTCTGCCACAGACACTAAATCTGTGAACTTGAATAACGGACACAGATTTAAAGATGATCTTAATCATCCACTGAATGGATTTTCAGCCTGATAAATAATTACAACTTTACTGCAAGAGAAAAATAATTATTACTGCGAATCTCTTACAAAAAAAGTGAAGAGCAAAATGATGATAGGATGTAGAATTGCTTACTTGATGAACTAGCACAGTACTTCAGGCACTTACATCTTACTCCCCAGGTGATGACTGACTCTTATGGGTTTAATGCTGTCCCATGAGTATAATAATATAATATTCAGGAGATTTTAATAAATTAGGGGGACGACGTGGTGTGCCTTAACTCAAGCTGTGAGAAGCATCTTGCAGGAAGCCATCGTAAGAGCACTATCATCTATGGGCTCTCAGGTAATGCTCTCTTTATAATATCTTCTGTTTAGGGTCGACAGTGGTGGGCCAGGCGGCTTTAAACCTCTGAGAGGAAAATTTTGAAGTCTCCGAAGACGGGAGTAGGCGAAAACTCTGGTTGACTGGTTGGCTGGAACCAGTGTAGAAGCCTTCAAGAGGAAACTGGACAAGTATCTTCATCGGGTGCTGATGCATATGTGGGGCAGCGGGCCTCCAGCAGCAACAGCCTGGTTGACCAGGCAAGCACCAGACGAGCCTGGCCCATGGCCGGGCTCAGAGAGTAGATAAACTCTCGAAACTCTTCAAAGGTATATCAAAGGACTGAGAAAGAGGAAAAATCAACTGTGTGATCGATACATAAGAGCGAATCATTTATAAAGTTTGGTTGACCAGTCATTACTAGTCTGGTTGATTCAGAGAGTCATTACTAGTCACGTTGAGACACAGAATCATTACTAGTCTGGTTGATTCAGAGAGTCATTACTAGTCACAGCTTGAGACACAAATCATTAAGTCTGGTGACCATACAGATGTCAGCATCACAGTGCTGTGGTCCCCAAGTGCTGTGAACCCCCACACGGTGTTGCGAACCATCACACTGTGATGTCAACCATCACACAGTGCTGTGAAGCACCACACAGTGCTGTGAAGCACCACACAGTGCTGTGAAGCACCACACAGTGCTGTGAAACACCACACAGTGCTGTGAACCATCACACTGTGATGTCAACCACCACACAGTGCTGTGAAGCACCACACAGTGCTGTGAAGCACCACGCAGTGCTGTGAAGCACCACGCAGTGCTGTGAAGCACCACGCAGTGCTGTGAAGCACCACGCAGTGCTGTGAAGCACCACGCAGTGCTGTGAAGCACCACACAGTGCTGTGAAGCACCACACAGTGCTGTGAACCACCACACGGTGTTATGAACCACCACGCAATGCTGCGAACCCCCAACTGGTGCTGCGAACCACCACACAGCGCTGTGAACCACCACACGGTGCTGTGAACCTAACACAGTGCTGTGAACCCCCAACCGGTGCTGTGAACCACCAGTGCTGTGAACCACCACACAGCGCTGTGAACCACCACACCAGTGTATGAACCACCACACGGTGCAGTGAACCACATACAGTACTGTGAAACCCCAACTGGTGCTGTGAACCACCACACGTTGTTGTGAATTATCACGCAGTGCTGTGAACCACCACACAGTGCTATGAACCACCACAAAGTGGTGTGAACGACCTCACGTTGTTGTGAACCACCACACAGTGCTGTGAACCACTACACAGTGCTGTGAACCACCACACAGTAGTGTGAACCACCATACGGTGCTGTGAACCACCACAAAGTGGTGTGAACCACAACACGGTGCAGTGCACCACCACACAGCGCTGTGAACCATAACAAGGTGCTTTGAAAAAACACAGTGCTGTGAACCACCACACAGTTCTGTGAACCACATACAGTGCTGTGAACCCCCACCTGGTGCTGTGAACCACCACCTCGTGCTGTGAACCCCCACCTGGTGCTGTGAACCACCACCTCGTGCTGTGAACCCCCACCTGGTGCTGTGAACCACCACCTCGTGCTGTGAACCCCCACCTGGTGCTGTGAACCACACATATTGCTGTGAACCCCAAACCGATGCTGTGAATCACACATTTCAGTGAACAAACACACAGTGCTGTGAATCACACAGTGCTGTGAATCCGTTCCTGCTGCTGTGAATCACCACCCAGTGTTGTGAACCATTACACAGTGCTGTGAACCACCACACACTGCTATTAACCACCGCACAGTGCTGAGAACGGTCACAGATCTGTGAACAATTACTGTGCTGTGAACCACCACACAGTGCTGTGAACCATCACACGGTGTTATGAACCACCACGCAGTCATGTGAACCACCACACAGTGCTGTGAACCACCACGCAGTCTGTGAACACCCAGCTGGTGTTGTGGATCACTCACAGTGTTGTGAACCACCACACGGTGGTGGGTAAAGCTCTGGCTTCACGCACGGAGGGGCCGGGTTCAATTCCCGGTGGGGCAGAAACATTTCGAAGTGTTTCCTTACACACACACACACACACACACACACACACACACACACACACACACATACGTACAACAGGCCTAGTGTCTAATTGACATGTGCCTAGGACAAAATGGTAACTAACAGTGCTGTGAAGCCCTAACTGGTGATGTGAACCACCTCACAGCACTGTGAACCACCTCACAGCGCTGTGAACCATCACACAGCTCTGTGAACCACCACACAGCGCTGTAAACCACCACACGGTGCTGTGAACAAACACACAGTGCTGTGAACCACACACAGTGCTGTGAACCCCCAACCGGTGCATTGAGACACTACATAGTGCTGTGAACCACACACAATGGTGTAAATCCGCACCTGGTGCTGTGAACCACCACAAGGTGATGTGAACCAGCACATGTTGCTGCGAAACATAACATGGTGCAGTGAACCACAATACAGTGTTGTGGTTCACCACACAGTGCTGTGAACCATCACACGGTGCTATGAACTACCACACAGTGCTGTGAACCATCACACGGTGCTATGAACTACCACACAGTGCTGTGAACCATCACACAGTGCTGCAAACCATCACACAGGGATGTGAACCAACACACAGTGCTGTGAATCCCCACCTGGTACTGTGAACCACCATACGGTGCCTTGAACCACACAGTGCTGTGAACCATCACACGGTGTTGTGAACCACCACACAAAGCTATGAACTATCACATAGTGCTGTGATCCATCACACAGTGCTATAAGCCATCACACAGTACTGTGAACCATAACACGGTGCTGTGGACCACCCCACAGTGCTGTGAACCACCCCAAAGTGCTAGGAACCACCACACATTGCTGGTAGCAACCACACTGTGCTGGTAGGAACCACACTGTGCTGGTATCTACCTCAGTGTAGGTAGGAACCACACTGTGCTGGTCGCTATCACACGGTGCTGGTACCAACCACACAGTGTTGGTACCTAACACACTGTTGGTAGGAACCACACTGTCCTGGTCGATATCATATATCATATATATATATATATATATATATATATATATATATATATATGTCGTGCCGATTAGGTAAAACTTGCGATTTTGGCTTAAATAGCAACGCTCACCTTGCCATATAAGACAAGTGAAAATTTGTGTATGCAATAATTTCGCCAAAATCATTCTGAACATAACGAAAAAAATATATTTCAATGTGTTTATTTATTATTAAATTAATGTTAACGCATCTAAAATATATTTAGTTGGGTTAGGCTAAATTAAATTGAGCTTGTTGTAATAAGGTTAGGTAGGTTTTCAAAGTTTCTCTTGGTACAAAATTATAAATTCTTACATTAACATAAATGAAAAAAATATATCTTTAAACGTATAAGAGAAAATTATAGAAAGGACTGAATTTTAGATGAGTTCTTGCTAATTGACCAGTTTTACCTAATCGGCACGACATATATATATATATATATATATATATATATATATATATATATATATATATATATGAATACGTAATGCCACATAGTCTGTTGAAATGGAATGAGAAAGGCTCAAGTTAACCGTCATTATGAAAAGGCAATGATCTGATCACCAATACCTTACATTAGATTTCGATTAAATAAAAAAAGTGTTTCTTACATTGACGTCGTCACAAGTGCAAACTCTATTGTTAAAAAGAGAGAAAGTTTTCAAACAGCTAAGCTTTTGGCAGTACAATTGTTGAGCGATGTTTACCGTCGTGGTCAGTCAACAGATTTACTCTTCCTCTTACTATTGAACTTTGTCTCTATAGCTGACTGCGTTATCCCTCGTTATTACCTCGCCAGGTATCTTAAGTTTTCCTAACCTGCCCTTTGTGTCTTTCTCTTTCTTGTTAACATTCGGAACTGATGCAACAATGTTTAGTTTAACAGTATTTAAATTTATATTATGATCAGCTCTTATCACCAGTTTGCAATTATCAAAATCTATATGACGATCATACATAAGCTTGTTCACCTTAGTCAGTAGTTAGTTGACTTGTGTTTAGTAGTGAAGTGACCTGTGTCTTGTCAGGTCGTGTTTAGTGGAATTTCAGTGCAAGTACAATTAAAGTGTTTAGGATGTCTTTCCTGGGTTACGAGTAGCTGAAGAAAGAGCTGGACTGGGTTTGTACGACGTAGAAGGCTCAGGAAACTGCAGTTCGAGACTACCAATTCTTTCACTGTGTTGAAAGGTGATTGTAATTTGGCCAATGAAGATGACAATAAGAGCTACTATTTGAAAGCAAGAATATTGTTTTAGGGGAAGATTTTCAGATTATATGTACGGACATGACTTTTTTTGTAACAGGGTAAGAATAAGAAGCAGAGAGAGTGTTTTCTTGGAGTTGGAATGGAGGATATCATTAATAGATTAGAAAATAAAGCATCCTGCCTGGTAATGGGCACAATCGTTTTATCTGCTCAAATGCTGGAGGGAGTTTTCTGCAAATGTAAATAGAGTATCTGTTTACCAAGTATAGGACAGTAATAGATATTAGAAAGAGTGAATGAATCCCTGAGATATTTAGCATTTTGCCACAGGACAGTGTTGGCAGTGAATCATTGTCCAGAGCAATTGGCGTTAATTGCTGGCTACGAACATTGTCAGGACATTTCAGTACCATTTATTAGCAATTGTTACCACCTCTGCAGCAAGAATGACAAGTATGCCTGGGATGGGGTGCATTGATCTCCGGGAGGGGCAGCAGCATTAAATAGCCATGGAACCTGTTGCTGAAGTGTGTCGGTCTCTAAACTCAAACTAAAAATAAAAGTGAGGGTCCTTGTTGAAGAGACGGGACTGTAATGATGCGTCCTCTCGTGATAACTGATGCTGGTAAGCATTACTACTTTTCCTTATCAAGTGTTGTAATATTGATACTTATGAGACTGCCACTGCATAGAATTTTCAAAAAGACACCAAGACTTTCCTCCCTGTAGCCTGACAGGTACTCTGCAGGTAAAAAAAAATCTTTGTTAGTTTTTGCCTTCCAACTTCAGACCAGCACACAAAATATCCACAAACCAAATATATCATTACACCTTACATGTTAGCTGGTCTGCTGGCCAACCATCTCTCTATAATCTTAAGCACTATCAGCTCATCACATCTGACGCACACAGGAACTCTCACATGTCTAAGACTATCATCAAGAACAAGAAGCTTGCCTGCCTAGATGTTGTCTCCTTATTTTGTCCCCACTGGCCAGGTAATCTCGTTCCTCCACAACACCATCTTCAGTGCCACTGAACTTTCTATACTCTCACAGGAGTTCGCCAGTCTTGTTGAACTGTGTGCGACTTTCTACAAGCAGAAATTTGATATGGCTATTTGTTCTCTTTGCAAGGTACTGGTTAAAATACCAAGACGTTTCAACCTTCATAGTTTCAGAGGAACAGCTCAACCAAGTGAAACCTCCTATATAGTTCCCTTTGAAAGAGGAACAGAATGATTCCCTACCTCATCTCGACGTCCTTCTTTTCTGGAATAATAACACATTAAAGTAAAATATCTACAGGAAGTCAAGAAATAAAGACGATTTAATACTATTTCTCTCATCGCGACTTAAGAGCAAAGAGAAAAGGTGATAAGTTTCTTTGCTCCCTCAGGATCTGCATCACTGAACTACTTCAGAAAGAATAAGAATATTAAGGAAAGATCGTTTTCTGTCTTAAAACTTCTTAAACAACATATTTTCAAATCCCCGGGAAAATACAACCATCGATCGCAGCTTCGAACTGACTTGGATTCTCCTTCCTATGTGGGGGATGCCATCGCTTGTACATAGGAAATCTATCGAGGGATGCCAGTACCCTACGGGATGGACGACACACGGAATGCGTGCGTGGTACACACTCATAAACAGTCGTATGTTTTGTACGAGAGAAGAAAGAGTGAGGCGGCGGCAATATCTTGAATCAGCGACTAAAACTATTCTGAAGCAAAACGAAAAACAAATTTCCAGGACCTGCCCTCGTGATCCTGACCTCCAGCACCTGTGTCCAACCTGACCGCTCTCCTCGACATTGCCTTACCTTACCTTTGACCTTTGAAGAGTTTCGAGAGTATCTACTCTCTGAGCCCGGCCATGGGCCAGGCTCGTCTGGTGCTTGCCTGGTCAACCAGGCTGTTGCTGCTGGAGGCCCGCTGCCCCACATATCCATCACAGCCTGGTTGATCTGGCACCTGGTGAAGATATTTGTCCAGTTTCCTCTTGAAGGCTTCTACACTGGTTCCAGCCGTGTTTCGGATATCTTCTGGTAAGATGTTGAATAGTCTGGGACCCCGGATGTTAATACAGTGCTCCCGTATTGTCCCCACCGCACCCCTGCTCCTCACTGGGTTTATTTTACACTTTCTCCCATATCTCTCACTCCAGTATGTTGTTATGGCAGTGTGCAGATTTGGGACCAGGCCCTCAAGTACTTTCCATGTATATATTATCATGTATCTCTCTCTCCTCCGCTCCAATGAGTACATGTTCAAGACTTGAAGGCGTTCCCAATAATTTAGATGTTTCAATGGCTCAATGTGAGCCGTAAACGATCTCGATTTGTTCCAGCTCTGCTATTTCTCCGCCCTGAACGGGCCGTCAGCACTGAGCAGTATTCTATGAGGGAGCACTAGCGATTTGAATAGTGTCACCTCGGCATTATTCCATTTTTTGAAGTTCCAATACCCACCCCGTCATCTTCCTGGCTGTTGTGATCTTTGTCTGACGTATCACCACACCTACAACTGACGGATTATCTCACCGTCCTCTGATGTCAACCTTGCCGAGTACCTGACTCCACCATTTCTCAACACAATATTTGTCACTAGTCTTGATATTCTGTGTACTCATTGATAAAGCCTCGTGTAGGTTAAACGCCGTACTAATGAAGGTCTGCTTTTCCCCTTTGTGTCTTTTTAACACTTGTCTGCTACACCATACTTCGACTACTAATTATCTCCTTATTTTAGTGTCATGGTTGGATAGGAAATCAACAGATTATGGGATTCCTGAAATCCAATTTAATGTTGTACCTGCACAATAGGAGATCTAATAAAGATAGACATTAATTTTGTTCAGCCTACCTTGTTCAGTAATGTCAAGTAGCATGGGTACGATGAATAGAATATCGTCAACATAACGCATTCAATGCTGATGTGCACTTCCAGTCTTTCCTCTTGTGCTTTTGTTTCATGTTAGTTTAGTACATAGAGATACACACCACAATGTGTTTATGTTCTAATGTGAAACAAAAACACAAGAGAGACTGAAACTGCATACACAGTTTATTTTAGTTCTTTCCTAAGCATTAAATCAAACTTGAGTTCAGTGTACATATGAATGGCGACTTTATTGATCCTAGTGCAGACGATAACCTTTAAAGCTAAACAAAAACAAGTCAGTGAGTGAGCCACCTTCGTGCTACACGAGGATGTGGACGTAGTCATAAGTAAGTAAGTTTATTCAGGTATACACAAATACATTTACATACATTATCATACATAGCAGCATATGTGTAGAGAACCTAGGATAACCCAAAAAAGTCAGACAGAGTGACTTATTTCCATTGGGGTCCTTTTTATACATTGGATTTATATGATACTCTTGCATTTCTTGGGACTCATTTATGTTGCAAGTAATTTAGTAACATTACAAACCTGCTGGTTTAGCAATATTAATTACACAATCAATATCAAAGTAGTTATTTCAGTATTTGTGTTTAACAGTCATACAAATGCTTAGAAACTTCTTATTCCATGACTCATGGCTCAGTGGATGAGCCTTCTGCACACAACAGATGTATTCGGGTTCTGTTTTACCTTATACCTGTTTCCCATTCTTCTCTTGCAAAAACTTGGTGACCGAGTGAGAGCCAAGCGTCAAGGAGAACATCACAGTGACGTGTAGTTTACCATACACAGGACTGGGCTTTGAAGAGAACTGAGAGAGGAGAACGGCTCTTAACCTGTACATTCAACAGGTAAAAAAAAAATCAGGAGTCTTAGCAACACTATTTTAGAATAATAACGCATTTAAGGTGGTAGAATTCGGGAAGCATGAATTTTGTCATTAATAGCAATAATGAGATACAGTCTGATAGTTATTCAATAATGAGGTTATTTTAACAGTAATGAAAAGTTTATAACAGTATTTTAATAAACTTTATTAGTAGAGAGGTGAATAGTCTCTAGCTTGCCGCTGGTTAAGTAAAAATCAATTTGCTAAAAAAATCAATTGGTAGGTTTAATGAGTTTGAAGCCTATTAACTACACGAGGGGCCATTAAGGGTGTATGTAACCTGTAAACCACAAGTCAAGGATAAAGAATACTTAGTCCTTAAAATTGGGACTTCAGTAAACTCAGTATATATACACTGACATACACATAGACCTGGTCCTAGGCCCAGGCTCCATTGTGGACGTCCCTGGCGCAGTGTGAGAGAAAATGTGAGATGTTAGTGAAGATGTCTGCTGCCTCACACCTCCTTGTGAGTGTATCCCTGGAGCACTGTTTGTATTCCTGCCTAGTGAGTGTATCCCTGGAGCACTGTTTGTCTTCCTGCCTAGTTAGTGAATCCCTGGAGCACTGTTTGTCTTCCTGCCTAGTGAGTGAATCCCTGGAGCACTGTTTGTATTCCTGCCTAGTGAGTGTATCCCTGGAGCACTGTTTGTCTTCCTGCCTAGTTAGTGAATCCCTGGAGCACTGTTTGTTTTCCTGCCTAGTTAGTGAATCCCTGGAGCACTGTTTGTCTTCCTGCCTAGTTAGTGAATCCCTGGAGCACTGTTTGTCTTCCTGCCTAGTGAGTGAATCCCTGGAGCACTGTTTGTCTTCCTGCCTAGTTAGTGAATCCCTGGAGCACTGTTTGTCTTCCTGCCTAGTTAGTGAATCCCTGGAGCACTGTTTGTCTTCCTGCCTAGTGAGTTAATCCCTGGAGCACTGTTTGTCTTCCTGCCTAGTAGTGAATCCCTGGGGCACTGTTTGTCTTCCTGCCTAGTTAGTGAATCCCTGGAGCACTTTGTTCTCTGTTTCCCTTGCCTAGTTAGTGAATCCCTGGAGCACTGTTTGTCTTCCTGCCTAGTTAGTGAATCCCTGGAGCACTGTTTGTCTTCCTGCCTAGTGAGTGAATCCCTGGAGCACTGTTTGTCTTCCTGCCTAGTTAGTGAATCCCTGGAGCACTGTTTGTTTTCCTGCCTAGTTAGTGAATCCCTGGAGCACTGTTTGTCTTCCTGCCTAGTTAGTGAATCCCTGGAGCACTGTTTGTCTTCCTGCCTAGTTAGTGAATCCCTGGAGCACTGTTTGTCTTCCTGCCTAGTTAGTGAATCCCTGGAGCACTGTTTGTCTTCCTGCCTAGTTGAGTGAATCCCTGAGCACTGTTTGTCTTCCTTCCTAGTTAGTGAATCCCTGGAGCACTGTTTGTCTTCCTTCCTAGTTAGTGAATCCCTGGAGCACTGTTTGTCTTCCTTCCTAGTTAGTGAATCCCTGGAGCACTGTTTGTCTTCCTGCCTAGTTAGTGAATCCCTGGAGCACTGTTTGTCTTCCTTTTTAGTTAGTGAATCCCTGGAGCACTGTTTGTCTTCCTGCCTAGTTAGTGAATCCCTGGAGCACTGTTTGTCTTCCTGCCTAGTTAGTGAATCCCTGGAGCACTGTTTGTCTTCCTGCCTAGTTAGTGAATCCCTGGAGCACTGTTTGTCTTCCTTCCTAGTTAGTGAATCCCTGGAGCACTGTTTGTCTTCCTTCCTAGTTAGTGAATCCCTGGAACACTGTTTGTCTTCCTGCCTAGTTAGTGAATCCCTGGAGCACTTTTTGTCTTCCTGCCTAGTTAGTGAATCCCTGAAACACTGTTTGTCTTCCTTCCTAGTTAGTGAATCCCTGGAGCACTGTTTGTCTTCCTTCCTAGTTAGTGAATCCCTGGAGCACTGTTTGTCTTCCTTCCTAGTTAGTGAATCCCTGGAGCACTGTTTGTCTTCCTGCCTAGTTAGTGAATCCCTGGAGCACTGTTTGTCTTCCTTCCTAGTTAGTGAATCCCTGGAGCACTGTTTGTCTTCCTGCCTAGTTAGTGAATCCCTGGAGCACTGTTTGTCTTCCTCCTAGTTAGTGAATCCCTGGAGCACTGTTTGTCTTCTTGCCTAGTTAGTGAATCCCTGGAGCACTGTTTGTCTTCCTTCCTAGTTAGTGAATCCCTGGAGCACTGTTTGTCTTCCTGCCTAGTTAGTGAATCCCTGGAGCACTGTTTGTCTTCCTGCCTAGTTAGTGAATCCCTGGAGCACTGTTTGTCTTCCTGCCTAGTGAGAGTATCCCTGGAGCACTGTTTGTTTTCCTGCCTAGTGAGTGTATCCCTGGAGCACTGTTTGTCTTCCTGCCTAGTGAGTGTATCCCTGGAGCACTGTTTGTCTTCCTGCCTAGTTAGTGTATCCCTGGAGCACTGTTTGTCTTTCTGCCTAGTGAGTGTATCCCTGGAGCACTATTTGTCTTCCTGCCTAGTGAGTGTATCCCTGGAGCACTGTTTGTCTTCCTGCCTAGTTAGTGTATCCCTGGAGCACTGTTTGTCTTCCTGCCTAGTTAGTGTATCCCTGGAGGACTGTTTGTCTTCCTGTCTAGTTAGTGTATCCCTGGAGCACTGTTTGTCTTCCTGCTGTGAGTGTATCCCTGGAGCACTGTTTGTCTTCCTGCCTAGTGAGTGTATCCCTGGAGCACTGTTTGTCTTCCTGTCTAGTGAGTGTATTCCTGGAACACTGCTTGTCTTCCTCCTAGTGAATGTATCCCTGGAATAGTGTTTGTCTTCCTGCCTAGTGAGTGTATCTATAATCCCTGAATCATTGTTTGTCTTCCTCATAGTGAATGTATCCTTGGAGCACTGTTTGTCTTCCTGCCTAGTGAGTGTGTCCTTGGAACACTGGCTTCCTGTTAGTGAGTGTATCCCTGGAACACTGTTTGTCTTCCTCTTACCACCACCATCACTACCACTACAACAACTATAACTACCACCATTACCACCACCATTACCACCACCACCACTACCACCACCACTACCGCTACTACAACTACCGCCACCACTACCCCACCACCATTTCCACCACCACCACCACACATTCTCATCATCACTACTTTCGCACCACCCCATCACCACTCTCACTACCACCACCTTCACCACCGCCACCACTCTCACTACCACCATCACCACTCTCACCACCACTCTCACTACCACCATCATCAATCTCGCCACCACCACCACTCTCACTACCACCATCACCACTCTCACCACCACCACCACTCTCGCCACCACCACCACTCTCGACCACCACCACTGCGACCGGATGGTCCCAAAGCCTCTAGTTCACTAAATGCTTGACTGTCCAGCGACGACGTCCATCCGCCGCAGGCACTTCCCGATGGCACCGGGGGATCTGACCCGCGAGGACAAGGCAGCCCGGCTGGTTTACCTGGCCACCCGCCACTTGGAGACTTTGCTCCCCGTCCTAGCCGCCCACCCGCCCCCTCGATGATGATGATGAGGGAGACCCCTTCGATGACGATGCCAGGAGTACCCCGACGGTGACCAAGATTGCTCACTACAGCTATACTTTCTCTCACTTCCTTCTTTATTATCCCCCTCATCCTTCTTCTTCCCCTCCGCCTGATGCCTAGGTTCAATCCATGTCAAGACACGCCTGCTGGGACTACAAGAGTCCGAAGTACCAAGATCTGCTGATGAAGGCCTAAGATGACGCTTGCTGATGAAGATGCGACGCCAGAAGACACTCCCCACCATGGGGAGCCACAGCAAGAGAGAAGAAGTCTCCCCCCACCCGGGGGGCCTCAAGAAAGAAGACAGAAGAAAGAAGATGACCGACACCCTCTACCCAGGGGGCCAATGCCGGGTCACCATTTGGAGAAGACCCGGGCCGGTGGTACCGGCAAACCTACAACAACAACAACAATCACCACTACTCTTCTCCACAACCACCGCTCTCACCACCACCGCCATCTTCACTCTACCACTCTCACCACCATTATCACCACCACTACAAAAATTCTTACTCCGCTATCATTACCACAACCACTCATCTCCACCACCACCATTACCACTCTCACAACCATCTCAACCATTCTCACTACCACTTCCACCACTGCTCTTACCAGCATTACCTCCACTACTTCCACTTATGTTAGTGTGGAGGTGAGAACACGTCTGCATGAGCTCAGGACAAATTTGTCTTTTTCCGACGGACGCTGAGGAGACCGATTGCAGAAAATATTCGTGTGAAAACCGTAAAGTGCATATACTCGTGTCAAAACCCACGTAAAGGAAATATCAGCGAGTACTGAAGAAAAAATATAGAATATAGTGTCAAGTGTAGAGTGTCGTGTGTCAACCAGTGGACCCATAATGGCTGTTACTGGTGCCACACAGCAAATTATTTGTGATGAAAAGTGAACGTAGAACAGTGAGTGGAGGTCAGTAAGATCAGGACTCAGCACGTAATTCCAAGAGCCTCATAAATACTATACTTGTCGAAAAATACAAGAAAATAAGATAAAATTAGGTTTAATAAGTGTAAGAGGGGAAACACAGGAAACTAGGCCTACGTGTTTCCACACAGAGCTTTTGGGTTATTACTGTATAGTGAGTGGTTGTTTACCCATATACAATGAAAAAGTTTGGTTGTGAATTTATAGTGTGCAGAATGAGATACCCAAATAGTGAAAGTACTTTGAAAATTGAATTGAAGAAAACAAAAATTAAATATTTAAGTTCAGAGAGGCTTGGAGGTGCCTAGAAGTGGCTCAACTATCGCCATACAGTGATATATATAAATATATATGTATATATAATATATATATATATATATATATATATATATATATATATATATATATATATATATATATATATATATATATATATATATATATAAAATGGGGTCCACCTCTGGTGTAAATTGTGGGTCCCATAGCCTCGGAGAAGTGGATAAAAGGCTTCAAGGAAGAATATTTAGATGTCTTTCTGAAGCCATTTGAATATTCCACTTCCCCTACCACCCCATCTTTTATTAAATATATATAAAATTTATTTCAAGATACAATACAATGTCAAAATACATTAACAAGAATACAATAGTGAGTAAAACAACATAGATGACAACTCAGAGCTACATGTCAAATACTTCGTCCAGCTCCCCGGTAGTGGGCCGCGTGCCTAGAATACTGCAGGCATTTCCCCTCTGGATCGCAACACTGAGTCTCTGAAAGAGGAAGCTGGTCGCCCTGTGGTCCTTGGTTTCTATGATGAGTTTTCCACCCAGCTCCTTGAGAAACTTTAGAGCACACTTGCCCCATGCTCCATGGGTCTCCGACCCTATTGGGATGAAGTTATAGCAAGAGGGAAGGTCTTCATATTTGCGGGTCTTCTGGGTCTCCCTGTGGCTGGCAGCTCCACCCCCTTCGGCTAAGGAGTATGGCAGGTAGGTGTCTGCCAATGTGGCAGCACAGGTGTAGTCCCAAGCAATCTGCTTACCATCCTTCCAGGGTAGCATGGTGGCTCCATCAGGACGCTTTTGACTTCCATCAGACCTCTGCACTTGGGGTTCCCGTTGAGCTGGGCAACGGGCTGTGGCGAGGCTTCTCTTTATGATGTCATTGACCTCCTCATGTCTAGCATACTTCCCTTCTGATGTGTGACACACTAGACCATGAAGTCCGAATTGATCAGCCGTCGCCCTGCCGCAAATACACCTATGTTCTGTGAGTATGGGGGCGGCTAGGCGAAGAGCAACACCAATCCGAATGGTTGGGAAAAATTCGTTCGGTACTCGAACTGATCGGCGCTTGAACAGCCTTCTGGAACGAATTAAGTTCGAGTACCGAGGTTCCACTGTATGTGGATATGTCTTGCATTCTGAAACCTGTTGTTTCAACAGTAAATTTTATTCGATCTCACGGGCTTAATCATCTCCAGTTTCGTGATTTTCTGAAAGAAACTGATTCTGGGTTTGTTGGTTTGCCTTATTATACAGCAGTTCGATAGCTTAGTTGTGGAAAGGTTCTGTCACGGTTCTTTCAGCTCAGATTGAGTTCTCACAGAGCAGAATCAACCAGAACCACTTTTATCAAACGCTGACTGGCTTTGGAAATTTACATTTTTGGCAGATGTGACAAGCCATATGAATCAATTGAATCTGTAGTTGCGTAAATAGATCACCAGTTTGATTTGTGATCTATTTATGCACATCAAGGCATTCAGGGCAAAATTGATGTTATTTGAAGGACAAGTGAAAGTTTCTAACTTGGTTCATTTCCCAGGTTGTGAAAAATTTCTTGAAGAAAGTGAAGCAGAATTACCCTTTTCGTTTGAAACAGAAAATATTAATGACTTGCATAAACAACTGAAGAAATGATTTTCTGATCATTATGAAAAACAACATGAAATAAAACTGTTTCAAAATTCAATTAACTGCAATGTTGAAATACTCACAAGTCAGTTTCATGGAAATTACTGATCTCCAGTCAGATGACATGCTGAAAGAAAAGTATAAAGAAGGAAATCTGATCTAATTATATAAATCTTTACAACCTGAACAATTTCCTGATCAGTTTTTGGTACAACAACAACGTGTCTCTGTGAACATTTTCACAAAATAAGTATGTAAGGTCCAAATATATCCCAAATTTATCAAATAGGCATATGAAGTTATTCTAATAATTGGCTCCTCGAGCCTCAAACCCAGTTCAGCAATATTTTGAAATTAAAAAAAAAAAAAAGTTCAATCATTCCCATTAATCTTATGCAAATTAATCTTGTGGCAGTTTTTCTTATCTGCAGTTCAGTAACTTATTAAACTGTCAGAGCATTGGTTTATGTTTGACATTTTTACTCATTATACATCAATCATTATACATCAGTATACATCATTTCTCAGTGTAATCACGGTATTATTTTTTCGTAATCGTCACATTTATCTTTTGTTCTGAATCACATCACCATGATTACAAAACGATCCAAATAAAACTTATTCATTCATTTAAATTTTATTCATTCATTTATATTTTTTTTATATGACTGAATTTTTTTCTTTGGCTCGCAAAAATGTGTAAAATATACGATGTGGTCCTCGTAATGAAATGTCCCCCTTGGACATTTCAGTATTCTTTATGTGAAATGGAAGACGACTCAACACACAGTTATACCAGAAACAGCTCCTGGAAGCACCCTGGCTCAACAGGCACATACCAGGGAACTAATGAGGCTTCATGAAAAGTTAGCAATGAACCAACAGATAACTAATCCTACTAGAAATGAAAATACACTGGATTTGATATTCACAAACAACGAGGAACTAATCAAAGACACAACTGTCACAAAAACAATATACTCTGTCCACAATATCATAGAAGTATAAACGAGTATTAACTCAGGGTTAGGGAACTATGTCAGCACTAACGTAAGAGACGGGATGTTGAGTAAGTTTAATTTAAATACAGAAGCATACAAGGTCTGTATTAAATATGCACCATTGAGGAAACCCTGAAGATCAGATATAGAGTGAGCGTAGGAAATGGTACAAAAGAAAACCAGTTACCGAACTGCTTAAAAACAAATATAGTCTTAGCCGAGATATCTCTGATTTAGAGCAAAAACTCAGGATGTCGTTCTAAACAAAAGAAACACAACATAAGAAGAAGAATATAAGAAAGAAGGAACACTGAAGCAGGCCTACTGGCCCATGCGAGGCAAGTCCAAGTCTCCCACCGGCTTAAGCCAATGCCCCGACCCAGCCAGGTCAGGTTACATTCACTTAAGGAAGGAGCACGGCATCTGACCTAGTAGCACAAGCTAGTCAGGACCAACTCACACCCACCCGCACCCACTCATATATTTATCTAGCCTATTTTTAAAACTACACAACGTTTTAGCCTCTATAACTGTGATCGCGAGTTTGTTCCACTCATAGACAACTCTATTACCAAACCAATGCTTTCCTATATCCTTCCTGAATCTGAATTTATCCAACTTTAAGCCATTGCTACGAGTCCTGTCAATACTAGATATTTTTAGCACGCTATTTACATCCCCTTTATTTATTCCTGTTTTCCATTTATACACCTCAATCATATCTCCCCTAATTCTACGCCTTTCTAGAGAGTGCAGATTCAGGGCCCTCAGTCTATCCTCATAGGGAAGATTTCTGATACATGGGATCAACTTTGTCATCCTCCTCTGTACGTTTTCCAGAGCATTTATATCCATTCTGTAATACGGTGACCAAAACTGTGCAGCATAATCTAGATGAGGCCTAACCAAGGATATATAGAGTTGAAGAACAACCTGAGGACTCCTATTATTTATGCTTCTTGATATGAAGCCAAGGATTCTGTTTGCTTTATTGCGAACAGTTATGCACTGCTGTCTTGGTTTTAGATTACTGCTAACCAGAACTCCTAAATCCTTTTCGCAATCAGTAGTATTAAGATCTACATTATTTAGTTTATATGTGGCATGGTTATTGTCCTGTCCAATATTTAGAACTTTGCATTTATCAATATTAAACTGCATCTGCCACTTCTCCGACCACTGCATCAGTCTATTCAAATCTTCCTGGAGTGCTCTAATGTCCTCATTTGAATGAATTGGACGGCCTATTTTGGTGTCATCGGCAAATTTGCTTATGTCGCTATTTATTCCCTCATCTATGTCGTTTATGTAGATTGTGAACAACAAGGGGCCCAATACTGACCCCTGTGGAACACCGCTTGTGACGCTTCCCCATTCTGATTTCTCCCCATTTATGTAAACTCTCTGCTGCCTATTTGTCAACCATGCCTCTATCCAGGAAAAAATTTCTCCTCCTATTCCGTGTGCCTTAATTTTCCTCAATAGTCTCTGATGTGGGACTCTATCAAAAACCTTACTGAAGTCCATATACACAATATCATATTCATTACCATGATCTACCTCCTCAAATACCTTAGTGAAAAAAGTTATTAAATTTGTAAAGCAGGAACGCCCTTTTGTAAAACCGTGCTGAGATTCGTTGATTAATTTATGCTTTTCAAGATGGCTGCGGATTGCCTCGGCAATTATTGTTTCCATAAATTTTCCCACTATGGAGGTTAGGCTTATTGGTCTATAGTTCGAAGCTAAGGACCTGTCACCTGCTTTGAAAATAGGTATTACATTTGCCATTTTCCACTTATCTGGCACCATGCCAGTTTGCAGTGATATGTTGAAAAGATTAGCCATAGGTTTGCTAAGCTCCTCTTTACATTCCTTTAGAACCCTTGCATACAGTTCATCAGGGCCTGGGGATTTGTTAGGTTTTAATTTATCTATTTGTCTAAGGACCATGTCACTTGTGACCCTAATCATGCATAGTTTACTATCATCCTGTTCTACATAATTAATTATTTCTGGAATATCGCTAATATCTTCCTGTGTAAAAACTGAGAGGAAGTAAGTGTTAAACATTCTACACATTTCCTTATCACTGTCGGTGAGCTGACCTGAGTAACTTTTGAGTGGGCCTATCTTGTCCCTAAACTTCTGTATACCTGTTAAAATCCTTTTGGGTTAGTCTTCGATTCTCTTGCAACTTTAACCTCATAGTCTCTTTTTGCTTTTCTTATTCCCTTTTTTATTTCTCTCTTTAACTGAATATATTGATTACCTAATTGCCCCTCTCCTCTTTTGTTTCGCCTATATATGCCTCTCTTTTGACCAATGAGATGTTTTAATCTATTGTTCATCCATTTAGGATAATTTTTGTTTGATCTGATTTCCCTATTAGGAACATAAGCTGTCTGAGCAGCTAGAACTATTCTCTGGAAAACGTCATATTGGCAATCACCACCTACCTGACCCACTGTCAGGTCATTCCAGTTCAGCCTACCCAGGTAATTTTTCAGTCCTATGAAATCAGCCAGGCACAAAGGGAACAAAAGGTCATCCAGGATATTGCAAGAAACCCAAAATATTTTTATTCATAAGTAATATCCAAGTTAACAACTACCTGTAGAACTGGACCCCTACTGACGATGAACAGGAAATCAGCGAAATTCTTCAAAAACAGTGTGAATCGGTGTTCAGTAACCAACTATATGACAGCAGAAACTTTTTTCATTCCATCGGAAGGCCTCGCAGACCAAATAACTGACATTAGTATAAATCCCATAGAATTCGAAAAAGAAATTGAAAACATGCCCACTCACTCAGAACCTGGAATTCCCTACTTAAAAATAAAAGAGCGAAGTACCACTAGCAAGAGCCCTCAGTATTCCCTGGAGAAAGAGCCTAGATCTAGGTGAAATACCATAGATCCTAAAGAGTGAAGACATAGCTCCTTTGCATAAGGGGATTAGTAGAGCACTAGTTAAAAATTACAGACCAGTAGCACTTCCAACATCATAAAAAATCTTCGAATGAGTGATGAGATGTCGGATTACAAATCGACATACTGCAAGCTAGCACGGTTTTACAGCGAGACGATCATGCCTATCACAGCTGCTGTACTACTATGACAGAATTACGGAGGAAGACAACCAAAACGCAGATGTGATATATACAGACTTTGCGAAGGCATTTGAAAATGCGATCATGGGGTGATCGCACACAAAATGAGGATCAAAGGCATTACGGGAAGGTAGCAGATGGATATTCGTGCCACTAACACACAGAACACAAAAATTAGTAGTAAACAGCAAAATCCAGCACTTGCGAGGTAAAAAGTTCAGTTCCCCAAGGCACTGTTCTGGCACCTCTGCTGTTTCTTATCCTCATAGCAAACAAATATAAAACACCCGTCACAGTTTTGTATCATCAACTGCAGATGACACTAAAATCAGCATGAAAGTCACAAGTAAGATTTTCCACTAACTGGCAGTCATGGCAGGCTTATGCACCAGCTGGCAGTCATGGCAGGCTTTGATTTGTTTCTTTATTTCCCATCTCAAACCTGGCCAGTAAAAGCATTTAGCTATCATGAGAAGAGTTTTGGTTATTCCTAAATATCCTCTCTATACTAAGTGTGCCCCCTGAAAGAGACACAATGGATAATGTATATTTGATATATATTATCTTTCATATAATTTTATATTGCTGATATTTTCATTAATAGCTAAAATAAAAATGTCTTGTTTTATATTATTATTTGACTTAGCTATGTCATTTACACTTCATTAACTATCAGCTCACTTGTTTACCTGCCGGCGTCTCTGCAGTACCAGGGAGAGTCACGTGATATCACCTGATGTGAGGCCTGGAGTCGAGAAATCGCTCTCTCCATAGCTGGTCATCGCTAGACAAGCACCGCGCACTCCATCTGCTCCTGGTCCGTGGAGCATGACTCTCTCCATCTGCTCCTGGTCCGTGGAGCATGACTCTCTCCATCTTCTCTGGTCCGTGGAGCATGACTCTCCATCTGCTCCTGGTCCGTGGAGCATGACTCTCTCCATCTGCTCCTGGTCCGTGGAGCATGACTCTCTCCATCTGCTCCTGGTCCGTGGAGCATGACTCTCTCCATCTGCTCCTGGTCCGTGGAGCATGACTCTCTCCATCTGCTCCTGGTCCGTGGAGCATGACTCTCCATCTGCTCCTGGTCCGTGGGCATGACTCTCCATCTGCTCCTGGTCCGTGGAGCATGACTCTCTCCATCTGCTCCTGTTCCGTGGAGCATGACTCTCTCCATCTGCTCCTAGTCTTGGAAGAATCCCTCTCATCTCTGTCTGTTTGTTCGTTATTTAGACTGTTTTCGTAGAGTATGATTTCGTTGGAGAGTTGAAACATACATCTTGTAACTCTGTGTAACTGTTCACAGAGCATTGTTCAGACTTAGTGACGTTTTGTTGAGGTTGTGTGTCATACCGGCACTCTAAGTCAACCCAGGTCCCAAGCTGAAGCTTGAGACCTGACATCAACGCACCTTCGTAGTCGGGGATTTGGTTATGCTGAACTAAGATTCAGTATTAAGGGAGTTTTATGACTTTCATGGAGGATCTGCTGTCTCCTTGTTCCTGACGCTGTGCTGCTGTTTGTTACATTATTGTTGTTTGGCGAATGGTTCTTCACATTGTTCAAGCAAGCTGTTTTGATTGCCTTGTTGATCAAGATAGATGATTTGAGGACGTTTAGTCAGTCACTGTTTAAATCTAAGTCGAGTCTAGTCTTAATGAGTGTATATATGTGCTCAAAGTTGTTACTTTGAGCACATACAAACATTCTCATACACACACTTGTATATGCTAGTATTATTTTTATAATTGATAACAACGTACCAGAAGGTACTTAAGAGTCTTACTGATATGAAATGTTCCTTCAGAACTGTACTACTATATGTACAATTTAACTTTGCACTACAATAGAAGTGTAGAAACTTATATCCTAAATTATATCAAATTCATTTACTTTGATTTTGTCCACCTAGACTTTGTTAATAAACATCTCAATTTTTATTTCGTTAGTTAGTATCCAATCAGTTGCAATCCTAAAGCAATATTAAAATTTAACATAATTTTAAAGGATAACTGGAGCAGAATACTTTCTGACAAACTGTTACAAAACCAGAAACAAGCTAGATGCTAGAGGGGGATCAATAAGTTGACCTTCTAGTATTCTCTGGAGATGTCTATACTTTGTAGATATCGCATTTTGTAACAATAGACACTACTAATTTTATAAGCACTACTTACATGCCTAGCAAAATAACACGAAGGCAAATTCTTAGTTCCGCCTCCAGACACTGTCGGACTTAAGCCAGAGGTCAAGAAAATATCCGCCTTATTGTCTCCCCTGAAGGTCGTTTCGTAGGGCATGGAAGCGAGAGCCACCGGCAGTCGTGCCACAGGGAATACGAAGGCTTGATCATGAGAGTTTTCCTTCGAATTGAGTGCCGCTGGTCAGCAGCCATTCCATAACAAATTGTCAAACCAAATGGCCGAGTCTCCTTAGCTAAGTCAGCATCCTCACCAGATTTTCCATTGGACGTTGACTGTGTTACTGGACCTAGTTCAGGTGCAGAGCTTTCGTTGTCTACTACAGGGGTCACAACACGGTCTAGAAGAATGGCCTTCATTAACAATAAGTAATAAGGCATCTTTCATTGAAAATTTGGTATTTACATAAATCCTCTGCAGTGGGAAAGATATTATTGGCCCACCACTTTCCTCTAGCAACACATTTTGGGTAAGATAAGTATTTTCTGACGTGGAAAGTACCCCGCCCATCAATAAATAACAGTAAGCCCCGGTATCTCTCAACGCAGTAGCAATTAGTAAAAATCACTGATGGGTCTGGCTCACATAATGCAACTTCACGTTTGCTATGGAAAGGAACCATGCATTGCTCCATATCATGGGGCACATGAGTGCCTAAAATGGGAGAAATGTTCCCTATAGATTTATGATTAGGAGGTTTACCAATATTCCATGAAAAGCCACAACCTGAGGACTGTATCTGGTGTTTGAAACAGTTGGTGATATCAAGCCTGATCTTATGGCAATATCGACACTTCGCTCTCTCTGTGTCTCCCTTGGAGGTACTTGCCTAAGACTGTTCTTGGTAGGTGCATTATTGTTCACAAATAGCATCACTCTTTACAGCACCTGGAGAACTTTTCACTAGGTACCCTTTATAGGGAGGAAGAGTGATAATGTGTTCTCTGGAGAAACAGCAAAGATTGGTTTCGAACGAATCTGGTAATTTAGTCGTCTGAGTCACTGATGTTAAGACTTGGGCGTCAAGAAATACACAAACGTCCGGACTGACAGCTTCTAGAAACTGTCTAAAAAGAATCATCTACATCAAGTTACTAAAGTTAGAAACACCTGCTTCCTTGTACACTTTGTAAAATGTTTAGACTGCTGTCTAGTGAAATCCACATAATACTGCACAGGCTGACGCATGTGTTGTACATGAATGTTATACAACACCGACAAGACGAAAGTTATGATACATGTGCAGCATCTGGTGTGAAGAACACCGTAGTCGTGAAGACTCACGACTACGGTGTTCTTCACACCAACTCCAAGGCCGAGGGACTGATTACCTCATCTTTTGTATATAGTTCTACTGTCTTTCATTCATGTCCTAGAATTTGTATTGATAAAGCCACTGGATGGCGAGACGTCTACAATAAAGACACCCAGTGGTAGGAACTGAGGACAGTAGACTTCACAATGCTGTAATTCACAAAATCCTCATCACATAAGCTAGATGCATATTCTTGTGCCTTCCAAAACAATGCTGTGTGAATAAGTGCCGCTCAGTGCTTAGGCTGCAACTTCAGAGCTCAGGCAGATTCTTAAAAGATTCGAAAAACTGCTCAGTATCGGCTTCAGAAAAACGTACTACAAACAACACTGATTTTTGTACACTAAAACGTTCATCACAGGAAAGTCCACATTGCCTCCTCTCTCTATTTTATTCCTCCTTGGCACAAACACGCTGCTCTCTAATCTGTTCTAGAGTGATCTTTGCTAATTCAGCGCCAGAGAAGATGCATCATAAGTCGGGGATGTCCTCACGCCACTTGCTCACCTGGTGGATTACCAGGTAAATACTCGGGAGTATTTGCGCTACTATTACGAGATAACAGAGAGGGGAGCAAAGATGAACAGGAGTTCCCTGTGCATTAGACACCACTGGACACCCCAATGGAAATTAGTCACTTTGACTTTTATGGGTTATCCTTGGTAATTTACACATGTTATGTATGATAATTGTACTTATGTGTACCTGTACCTAGATAAACCTACACCAGGTGGAGATACAGAAGACAGGATTGATAGGTCGGACTTTAGCTTTTTTGTAAATTAATTCACGAAGCTGTAAAACAGGTAAATGACAACGATATTCAATGCCAGTACGAACAATGTGCTTGCAGTGCTGTATAGATAGTCTTGGCAAAGTACACACTGTATATACCGTCACCAAACACTTGACTCACCTTGGTGGCATTGCTCTGCCAGCAATAAAGCAATGTGATCATCGACATCAAGCAGTAATAATTCATTGCAACCAACAATGCAAGGCAGCAATAGATCAATACAAAATGCTCCCGGACAAGACCCCATATTTCAGCCACCACAAGTATTGCTAAACGGGCGTGTTGTACCTGCCGAGGGCGTGATCGATAAGAGCAGACAAGGATTTTAGGAATAAATTATACACTCGGTGTTTGCTTGTGAGTACTTGTACATTGCCGCCACTAATATTATTTACAGATACGTACTTTATGTAAAATAGGTTTGACAGACGTCATAATATGAGTGGTTTAACAAGAGTGTAAGAACGAGTACACTTAAGAGCTACAGCTTTTACTCCCATACGGAGGACAGAACTCTGGTATGTCTTAATCAGCTGAGAGTGTGTGGAGAACTAAAGTTCCAGGGAAGACCTTAGTTACAAGGTAGTCTACCCTGGAGCCACCCTCCTCACTCTGGCTGACTTGTACAACTGGTGGGTAGCTTGTATGCTAATGGGGTGCCCCTTATTTGCACCAGTAATAAGCTTCTGTGCTTTAAGCTGATTATGTATAGTATGCAGGACTGTGGTTGAGTGCTGCATGCCACAACCACCACCACTTTCACCACATCCATCACTATCACCATCACCACCACCGCTACTGCCACTGCCGTTGCAACCGCCTCTCCTGTCCCATAAATCACCACCAACAAAACTACCATCACCACCACCACCATCAACTATACCATTACCACCACTAGCATTACCTACACTGTCATCACCACCACCACCACCACCACCATCAACAATACCATTACCACCACTAGCATTACCTACACTGTCATCACCACCACCACCATCACCTACCATTTCTTTATCTTACCATCACTCATTCTTCCTTCCCATATACTCACCTTTTTCTTTTTACCATTTTTCTTTCTCTTCTCTCACATTCATTCTCCTCTCTTCCAAGTTATTCTCCACCTTCTGTCTTCTTCTCCCTCTCTCTTCTTCCTCTCCTCCCTCTCCATTTCTTCCCCTCTTCTAGCTTCTTCCCCCAAACCCTAATTCTCTATCTTTTTCCTCAACCCTCCTCTATCTTTCTCCTCCACATTCCCTCTTTATCTTCTTCTTTCCATCCTTCTCCATCTTCTTCCTTCCCTCCTTCTCTACCTTCATCCACTCGACCTTCATCTCTATCTTCTTCCTCCACCCTTTCTCTCTCTCAATCTTCTTCCTTCCCTCCCTCTCTATCTTCATTCCACAGTTCTGTTTTCATCCTTCCCCCATCTGTTTTTCCTCTCCCTTCCCATTCTGTTTTCATCCTTCCCATATCTGTTTTTCCTCTCCCTTCCCATATCTGTTTTTCCTCTCCCTTCCCATATCTGTTTTTCCTTTCCCTTCCCATATCTGTTTTTCCTTTCCCTTCCCATATCTGTTTTCCTTCCCTTCCCATATCTGTTTTTCCTCTCCCTTCCCATATCTGTTTTTCCTTTCCCTTCCCATATCTGTTTTCCTCTCCTTCCCTTCCCTCATTTTTCCTCTCTCTCCTTCCCTGTTTTCTCTCCTTTCCTCTCTCCTCGATATTGCGCGGCTGGTGTCTGTCCTGCCACAGTTAATAAATCCTGCCACGCCCGTATTAATGGGGTCGGCAGGCTGGTTCTCAAGTCACTGCCATTGGTTACTGTAAGTTACTGCCACCAGTCACTGTAAGTTACAGCCACCAGTCACTGCCATTGGTCACTGTAAGTTACTGCCACCAGTCACTGGTCACTAAGTTACTGCCACCAGCCACTGTAAGTTACAGCAACTAGTCACTGCCACTGGTTACTGTAAGTTACTGCCACCAGTCACTGCCACTGGTTACTGTAAGTTACTGCCACCAGCCAGTACTGTAAGTTAGCACACAGTCACTGCCACTGGTTAGCAGTAATGTGTCACTACAGTCACTGCCACTGGTTACTGTAAGTTACTGCCACCAGGCACTGCCACTGGTTACTGTAAGTTAGTGCCACCAGTCACTGCCACTGGTCACTGTAAGTTACTGCCACCAGTAATGTGTCACTAAGTTACTGCCAACAGTCACTGTAAGTTACAGCATCCAGTCACTGCCACTGGTCATTGTAAGTTACTGCCACCCGTCACTGGTCACTGTAAATTACTGCCACCCGTCACTGGTCACTGTAAGTTATTGCCACCAGTCACTGGTTATTGTAAGTTCCTGCCACCAGTCACTGTCACTGGTTACTGTTCGTTAATGCCACCAATCACTGTAAGTTACTGTCACCAGTTACTGTCACTGGTTACTGTACATTACTGCCACCAGACACTGTAAGTTACTGCCACCAGTCACTGGTCACTTTAAGTTATTGCAACCGGTCACTGGTCACTGAAAGTACTACAATCAGTCACTGGTCACAGTAAGTCACTGCCACCAGTCACTGTAAGTCACTGCCATCAGTCATTAAGTTAGTGCCACCAGTCATTGGTCACTGTAAGTCACTGCCACCAGTCACTGGTCACAGTAAGTCACTGCCACCAGTCACTGGTCACTGTATGTTATTTCCACGAGTCAGTCACTTGGTCACTGTAGTTACTACCTAGTCATGTCACTGTAGAGTCACTGCAACAGGTCACTGGTCACTGAAAGTCACTGCCACCAGTCATTGGTCACTGTACAGTTACTGCCACCAGTCACTGTAAGTCACTGCCAGCAGTCACTAAGTCAGTGCCACCAGTCATTGGTCACTGAAAGTCACTGCCACCAGTCACTGGTCACTGTAAGTTACTGCCACCACTGTCACTGGTCACTGTAAATCACTGTCACCAGTCACTGGCACTGGTCACTAAGTCACTGACACTAGTCACTGGTAACTGTAAGTCATTGTCACCAGTCACTCTTCACTGTAAATCACTGCCACCAGTCACTGGTCATTGTAAGTTACTACCACCAGCCCCTGGCCACTGTAAGTCACTGTCACCAGTCACTTGTCACTGTAAGTTACTGCCACCAATCACTGGTCACTGTATGTTATTGCCACCAGTCACTGCAACTGGTCACTGTAAGTTACTACCACTAGTCACTGTCACTGGTTACTGTACGTCACTGCAACTGGTCACTGTAAGTTACTACTACTAGTCACTGGTTACTGTACGTCACTGCAATCAGTCACTTGTCACTGTAAGTCACTGCAACCGGTCACTGGTCACTGTAAGTCACTGCAATCAGTCACTGGTCACTTTTCACTTTAAGTTACTTCCACTAGGCACTGTAAGTTATTACCACTAGTCACTGTAAGTCATTGCTACCAGTCATTGTAAGTCACTGCCATCAGTCACTGTAAGACACTGAGACCAGTCACTGTAGATCACTTCCACCAGTCACTGGTCACTGTAACTTTCACTGCCAACAGTCACTGGTTACTGTAAAATCATTGCCACCAGTCACTGTTCCCTATAAGTCACTGCCACCAGTCACTGTCACTAGTCACTGTAAATCACTGCCACAAACCACTGCCACTGGTCACTGTAAGTTACTGTCACCAGTTACTGTCACTGGTTACTGTACATTACTGCCACCAGTCACTGTAAGTTACTGCCACCAGTCACTGTCACTGATCTCTATAAGTCACTGCCACCAGTCACTGTCACTAGTCACTGTAAATCACTGCCACTGGTCACTGTAAGTTACTGTCACCAGTTACTGTCACTGGTTGCTGTACATTACTGCCACCAGTCACTGTAAGTTACTGCCACCAGTCACTGTCACTGATCTCTATAAGTCACTGCCACCAGTCACTGGTCACTAAGTCATTGTCACCAGTAACTCTTCACTGAGGTATGATAAAGCTCATGGAGCAGGGAGAGAGAGGACCTAATAGCAATCAGTGAAGAGGCGGGGCCAGGAGCTGAATCTCGACACCTGCAACCACAAATAGGTGAGTACAAATAGGTGAGTACTGTAAATCACTGCCACCAGTCACTGGTCATTGTACGTTACTGCCAACAGTCTCTGGCCAGTGTAAGTCACTGTCACTGGTCACTGCCACCAGTCACTGGTCACTAAGTTTTTGCCACAAATCACTGCAACTGATCACTGTAAGCTATTGCCACCCAGTCACTGTCACTGGTCACTGTCACCAGTCACTGGTCACTGTAAGTCACTGCCACCAGTCATTGGTCCTTGTAAGTTGTTGCCACCAATCACTCACTGGTTACTGTAGGTCACTACCACCAGTCACTGTAAGTTACTGCCATCAGTCACTGTCACTCGTCACTGTAAGTTACTGTCATCAGTCATTTTAAGTTACCGCCACCAGTCACTGTCACTGCTCACTGTAAGTCACTGCCACCACTCACTCTTACTGGTCACTGTAAGTTACTGCCACCTGTCACTGGTCACTAAGATACTGCCACTAGACACTTAATCACTGCAACCAGTCACTGATCACCGTAAGTCACTGCAACCAGTCACTGTAAGTCACTGTAACCAGTCACTGGTCGCTGTAAGTCACTGCCACCAGTTACTGTAAGTCACTCTCACCAGTCACTTTTCACCGTAAGTTACTTCCACCAGTCACTGTAAGTTACTGCCACCAGTCACTGTAAGTTACTGCCACAAGTCACTGTAAGTCACTGCCACCAGTCACTGTAAGTTACTGCCACCAGTTACTGTAAGCTACTGCCACCAGCCACTAGTCACTGTAAGTTACTGCCAACAGTCACTGGTCAATGCCAGTCAATGCCACCAGTTGCTGGTTACTGTAAGTTACTGACACTAGTCACTGGTCACTGTAAGTCACTGTCACCAGTCTTGGGAATACATAGGAGAGAAGACAGCAGAAGACTTCACGGACATTTTCTAACGTGTGTTGAGACGGACTAGGTAACTCGAACTCAGTCAAGATGAGACCAGTATAATGTTCTCTCCTCACACTCTCTGCTACACTGTTGTCTAAATGAGACTAGTATAAGGTTCTCTCTTCACACTCTCTGCTACACGGTTACCTAGAAGAGACCAGTATAAGGTTGCCTCCTCACACTCTCTGCTACACGGTTACCTAGAAGAGACCAGTATAAGGTTGCCTCCTCACACTCTCTGCTACACGGTTACCTAGAAGAGACCAGTATAAGGTTGTCTCCTCACATCTCTGCTACACGGTTACCTAGAAGAGACCAGTATAAGGTTGCCTCCTCACACTCTCTGCTACACGGTTACCTAGAAGAGACCAGTATAAGGTTGTCTCCTCACACTCTCTGCTACACGGTTACCTAGAAGAGACCAGTATAAGGTTGTCTCCTCACACTCTCTGCTACACGGTTACCTAGAAGAGACCAGTATAAGGTTGTCTCCTCACACTCTCTGCTACACGGTTACCTAGAAGAGACCAGTATAAGGTTGTCTCCTCACACTCTCTGCTACACGGTTACCTAGAAGAGACCAGTATAAGGTTGTCTCCTCACACTCTCTGCTACACGGTTACCTAGAAGAGACCAGTATAAGGTTGCCTCCTCACACTCTCTGCTACAAGGTTACCTAGAAGAGACCAGTATAAGGTTGCCTCCTCACACTCTCTGCTACACGGTTACCTAGAAGAGACCAGTATAAGGTTGTCTCCTCACACTCTCTGCTACACGGTTACCTAGAAGTGACCAGTATAAGGTTGTCTCCTCACACTCTCTGCTACACGGTTACCTAGAAGAGACCAGTATAAGGTTGCCTCCTCACACTCTCTGCTACACGGTTACCTAGAAGAGACCAGTATAAGGTTGCCTCCTCACACTCTCTGCTACACGGTTACCTAGAAGAGACCAGTATAAGGTTGTCTCCTCACACTCTCTGCTACACTGTTACCTAGAAGAGACCAGTATAAGGTTGCCTCCACACACTCTCTGCTACACGGTTTCCTAGAAGAGACCAGTATAAGGTTGCCTCCTCACACTCTCTGCTACACTGTTACCTAGAAGAGACCAGTATAAGGTTGCCTCCTCACACTCTCTGCTACACGGTTACCTAGAAGAGACCAGTATAAGGTTGTCTCCTCACACTCTCTGCTACACTGTTACCTAGAAGAGACCAGTATAAGGTTGCCTCCTCACACTCTCTGCTACACTGTTACCTAGAAGAGACCAGTATAAGGTTGCCTCCTCACACTCTCTGCTACACTGTTACCTAGAAGAGACCAGTATAAGGTTGTCTCCTCACACTCTCTGCTACACGGTTACCTAGAAGAGACCAGTATAAGGTTGCCTCCTCACACTCTCTGCTACACGGTTACCTAGAAGAGACCAGTATAAGGTTGCCTCCTCACACTCTCTGCTACACGGTTACCTAGAAGAGACCAGTATAAGGTTGCCTCCTCACACTCTCTGCTACACGGTTACCTAGAAGAGACCAGTATAAGGTTGCCTCCTCACACTCTCTGCTACACGGTTACCTAGAAGAGACCAGTATAAGGTTGTCTCCTCACACTCTCTGCTACACGGTTACCTAGAAGAGACCAGTATAAGGTTGTCTCCTCACACTCTCTGCTACACGGTTACCTACATAAAATGGGTGATATAATTCTATGATGAAGAGAGGAAAAAAAACGTTCGCAAATATTTATAGGCAAGGAACAAGTGCGTTTATTTTGGCTTATCAATTTGAATGTGTAAGTTAATGTTTGAAGTTTGATCAATAAGGAATTAATTTGTGAATCTGAAAATGAACTGGAATAGATGGAAGAAATGTTCAATTTTTACTGCTAGAGCACACGACTGCTGCCACCACTACCACTACTGTCACTACCACTACTGCCACCACTACTACCACTATTGTCACCACTACTACCACTAGTGCCACCACTACTACCACTACTGTCACCACCACTACCACTACTGCCACCACTACTACCACTATTGTCACCATCACTACCACTACTGTCACTACCACTACTGTCATTACCACTACTGTCACTACCACTACTGTCATTACCACTACTGTCACTACCACTACTGCCACCACCACAACCACTACTGCCACCATTACTACCACTATTGTCACCACCACTATATTTACAACCACTACCACTACTGTCACCACCACGACCACTACTGTCACTACCACTATTACCACAATTGTCACCACTATTCTGTCACCTCCACTACCACTACTGTCACCACCATTACCACTGCTGTCACCACCACTACAACTACTGTCACCACTACTACCACTACTGTCACCACTACTACCACTACTACCACTACTGTCACCACTACTGTCACCACCACCACTATCACTACTGTCACCACTATTACTACCACTACTGTCACCACCACTACCACTATTGTCACCACTACTACCACTACTGTCACCACTACTACCACTACTGTCACCACCATTACCACTACTGTCACTACCACTACCACTAATGTTACCACTAATGTTACCACTACTGTCACCACCACTACCACTAATGTCACCACTTCCACTATTGTCACCACAACTACCACTACTGTCACCACTACTACCATTACTGTCACCACCACTACCGCTAATGTCACCACTACCACTACTGTCACCACTACCTCTACTGTCACCACCACCACTACAGTCACCATTATTGCTGTTATGTCACAGGTGTTCCGTTGCTAATTAATGGTAGTGATGTAGTTCTCAAACTGCTCTCTTAAAGTCTTTTAAACACAGGGAACCCTACATGCCCATAATGCACCGCGTGCTAGTTGCTTTTATTATTATTATTATTATTATTATTATTATTATTATTATTATTATTATTATTATTATTATTATTATTATTATTATTATTATTATTATTATTATTATTATTATTATATTATTATTCGTATTTGAAGTTTTACTGACCAGTTCCTTTTTTCCCACTTTATTCTTTTTTTAGCGTATCGTATTTATACAGTATCTCAAATATTTGATAGAGATCTCGTAGTCTCTGTTTGCTAAGAGAGAGAGAAGATATTAAAGTCTTTGATGCTTTCTTTACCTGGTTTGTTTCTTAACGATGTTATATCAGATACCTTGTGCAATTAAATTGCTTCTCATAGCAGATTGACAAAAATCTTACCAACAGCGTCGTATCATTCTTTGCGTATATTTAAAGTCGCATCAGTAGAATACAGGGAAAAAACTGTATGCAATTATTAATAAAGCAGATCAGTGAACAATGTAAAGCAATATTATATTCAGTGGTAGTAAATTTCAACTGATCAGACATAGAGAAAATAAACTCAAGATGAAAACACAGGAGGATCATCTCATTTTCACATATAATTGGATGACTATTCATTTGAAGAACACAATAATGAAAATTTCGCAAATTCTAGAAAAGGGATCTAATTGATAATGAAAACTTTTAAAGAATAAAAAATAGCGCAAGTGATTTCACTATTCAACTCATTTGTGCTCTCAAGTACAGAATACTGTCGCACATAAATCTTTTCTGTCCATATAGAGCCAATAGGACTTTAAGTGTTACTTGGAGTGCCTCAAAAAAGTTGACATGTGCTCTATGGAGCGAGAAAGAGAGAAAATACCTGATAACATATTAAGAACACTGGTACTAATGGAAGGTCTGTAAAACCTGGCGGTAGGTGCCCCAGGCAAGGACCAGTCCTCAAGAATAATGGCAAACACCAAAGGTAGTGTTTCTGAGTACCAGTATATTCCAACCACCAATATTTACAATATTTACAGAGTGCCGTAGATCAGCAATGTAAGATGAGATAAGATTTTGTTCAGATTTTTATTCCAGGAGAAGCAGCCACACAGGGAAATCCAAGAAAGTCAATGCGTCATCGAGAACTGTCTGCCTTATTTCGATTGGGTCACTTCAGTCTTGTCCCCATGGATGTGACCTATACCAGTCGACTTACACCCAGGTACCTACTTGCTTGCTAGGTTAATGGGGACAGCAGGTGTAAGGAAACACGCCCAATGTTTGCACCCCGCCGGGCAGCCTACCAGGCCATGGGACACCTTACAGACGCCATACAGAAAGGGTAATAATGAGTGAGAGAGCAAAGTGAGCTCACTTCTATTGGTTTATAACTATAACTGTAACATACTTGGCAAACGCCACATAACATACACTCAATGACCACTTTATTAGGTACACCCTACTAGTTCAGGGTATAGGGCTTTCCCTTGGCTCAAAGAACAGCCTGATATTTTTGTGGCATGGATTCAAAAAAGTGCTGAAAACATGTTGACATAAATATATCATGCAGTTGCTGCATATTTGTCGGCCACATATTTATGCTGCGAATCTGTTTCACCACATAATACATTCTGACTCTACCATCCGCATTTCGTAGCAGAACTCATGATTGGAGTGAAACCTGGTGTGATCTGCTGAAGCCCATCCACTTAAGGAGGATGGGCACACCACTGTTGTTAATTGGGTTGAGTTACTGTTGCCTTCCTGTCAGCTTAAACTAGTCTGACCATTTTCCTCTGACCTCTCTCATTATCAAGGCGTTTACATCCACAGAACTGCCTCTCACTGGATGTTTTGTGTTTTTCAAATAATTTTTTGGAAAGTCTAGAGATTGTTGTGAGGGAAAATCCCAGATTAGCAGTTTCTGAGAAATTCAAACCAGCCCGTCCGGCACCAACAATCTTTCCACGGTAAAAGTCACTATGATAACATTTCTGCCCCATTCTGATGTTCGGGCTAAACAACTGAAACTCTTGACTATGTCTGCATGCTTTTAGGCATCGAGGTGCTGCCACGTGTTTTGCTGATAAAATATTTCTATTCACATGCAGGTGTGCAGCTGGACCTAATAAAGTGGCCACTGAGTGTTTTCAAGGTATTTCAGGGCCAGGTTCCAAGTTTCATCACTGCCATAATTTGGGAAAAAGCGTAAAATAAACCCAGTGGAAAGCAAGGTCACCACTGGTACAATTATTAGGAGAACACTGTCAACATCCGACGTCCCATTCTAGAAGTATTGCCAAATAAAGTATAGATGTCTTCAAGAAGCGATTAGAGCATTACATCCCCTAAATGCCAGATCAACCAAGCTGTGATGGCTTCGTGGAACAGGGGGCCACTAAAAGCAGTAACCTGGATAAAGATTTAATCAAGAAGACCCAGTCTCAGACAGAGCTTCGAGGTGAAAAAAAGTAATTGAATCCGGTCACTGGTATGCCACAGGTATCTGGTAGCTCTGGCAGCCATGTTTTTTGCAAGACCTACGTCCACTGGTGCATCCCGACTTCCTATGTTTTTGCAAGACCTACTTGCGATTTTGGCTGAAATAGCAACGCTCTTCTTGCCGAATAAGACAAGTCAAAATTTGCGTATGCAATAATTTCGCAAAAACATTCTGAACCTAACGAAAAAAATATATTTAATTGTGTTTGTTTAATAAAATATTGCAAACTTATCTAAAATATATTTGGTTGGATTAGGCTAAATTAAATTGCGCTTGTTATAATAAGATTAGGTAAGATTTCTAAGGTTCTCTTGATACAAAATTAGTAATTTTTACATTAACATCAATGAAAAATGTTATCTTTAAACGTATAAGAGAAAATATTAGAAAGGACTCAATTTTAAATGAATTCTTCCTAATTGACCAATTTTACCTATTCGGCACCACACACACACACACACACCAGGAGCTGAGTCTCGACCCCTGCAACCACAATTAGGTGAGTACACACACACACACACATACATATATATATATATATATGTGTATATATATATGTATATATATATATAAACATATATATACATATATATATATATATATATATATATATATATATATATATATATATATATATATATATATATATATACATATATATATATATATATATATATTATATAATATATATAAGTATATATATATATATATATAATATATATATATCACTATATATATATTATATATTATTAGGATTATTAGCTTGTACATTTACGCTTTACGAAGATGGATTATCAAAAAACGGATAAAATTCGATATCCTTCCCTCATGGATGAGGAAATAAGAACAAGAACTAGTAACAATAATAGAAAACTCCAGAGGTAGTGTATATACTTGTACATGAATAGTGATGTGTGACCTAATAACAGTAGTTCCAGATGACTGAAATCTTGCATGTTTATGAGAAGAAAGATCCCAGATCTACCACGTACATTACAGGCTTTCGTTTCACTCATTGGAAGACGGTAGTACCCTGGGCGTTGCTGTCTAAACCTACTCCTAGGTATATATATATATATATATATATATATATATATATATATATATATATATATATATATATATATATATATATATATTTATTTATAGAATGGTATTGATAATAAATGATGAGAGTAAAAGTATATGAGCGATATGAGTAGTAGGGAAAAATTATGATGATAGATGTTATATACATAGGATATATACACATATGTATATATTATACGCTATATGTATATAAAATATATATGTATATATATATATATATATGATATATATATATATATATATATATATATATATATATATATATATATATATATATATATATATATATATATATATATATATATATATATATATATATATATATATATATATATATATATATATATATATATATATATATATAATATATATATATAATATATTATATATAATATTTAACTTGTTATCTGTTATATTAATAAATTAAAAAGTGAGAATTTTAACTTTCGTATTTATTTATATATGACCTTATCGTGGGAATATATATATATATATATATATATATATATATATATATATATATATACTGAGAGACATGCTTCTTGGTGTATGTATCCTTGTGTAAGCTGTCGAATGTTTTCTGGAGATCTAGGTGTCCTCTGTCGGGAATTAATGGATTCTAACAAATTTCTCAGGCAGGATATTTCATTCCCGATGATTTCTGAAAACTGGTTACTGAGTTATCGTCCACATAGTTTGCAAAAAATGTCCCTAATAACAAATTCTATTTGTTTACTAAAAAAACTGATTTTAGGCTAATAGAAGGACAGTTGAGGGGACACGTCGTATGTCTTTCCTCGATTACTGGAGAACAATTTGCCAGTTTCCGGTCGTTTAGCATCTTATTTTCTTCTAATTATATGTATAATTAACAAATAATTAGTTGCTAAGTTTTACTGCTAAAAGATGTGAAATTTGATATCTACATTCATTTATAATTTTAGCAGATTTTTTGTCTGGTTCGTTCGATTTTCTAAAGCTCAGCTTTCCTAGGTAATTTATGTGACATGGCTGCTAATTACTCTAAAATTTAGTATATCTGATTTAGGTTCTCGAAACAAATTCTGCAACCTGAGAATGTTCGTATAATATTCTAATGTAAATTCAGCTGGAAAATAGAGATGAGCAAAATTATTCAAGTAAGACATTTATGTAGGAAGTGGCAGGTGGAGGCAGGTTAACACATTGTTGAGACAAGAGTGCCAGCAACGGGAGGCACAGATATAGAGGCAGCCAGTCTAAGGAAAGGCTGCTAATATGGATAATCTGGGTAGGCATACGGAAGATTTTTACTTGTGTTTTTACCAGTGACCGGATTTCGAACATATGAAAGGATGAACACTACAGTACGCCTACTGGCCCATACTTGGCAAGTTCTTCTCTAAACTAACCATTCCCACCCACCCACTTAAGAACATAAGAAAGGATCGCTGGGCTGTCCTTGAAACCCGGCCAGAGGCCAGGCTTCCCATCTGACTGCCTGGTTGAGGAGGTTGTTGGGGTTAGTAGTGGGCTGTAAGTCCTCATAGTGGACCTACCCAGCTGATAGCACACCTGCTGAAACATGTCCACCTTCATCTTGGAAACTTCTAACGTCTTTCCGGCATCCCTCAAGAAGGTTAATTGACCTTTGGTGAGGAGCTCTTGATCTAGGGAATTGGATCTGTGCTCCAATTCCCTAAATTAAGTCTGAATACCTTCCACATTCCTCCCCCTCCACAGGCGCTGTATAATCCTACGGGTTTAGCGCTTCCCCCTTGATTATAATAATAATTGTTTATGACAATATTTCTGATATCTGCTGGTAATTTGCTGAAGAATCTTGGTACACAGATGTTGACAAAGTGCTCTTTAATTGTACCCGTGTCTCTCATACTTTTCACTGGGTTTGTTCCACATAATGCGGAGCAGACCCTCAATAATATTTTTTTTATATATTATGAGGTAACTATCTCCGTTCCTAAGAGAGCAGTCCAGGTGCTTTGAGGCATTACCAGTAGTTCAAATGTTTTATTGATTGTGTGCGGGCAGTATACGAGCTCTTCTGTCTCTCCTGCCTTGAAAGATACTTTCAGCACTGAAACAATATTTAAGTCGTGAGAGAACATTTTTTTTTTAAATGATCATCAATGACGTTGCTTATGTAGTTAGGGACGTTCTTATAATCCACACTGATGTTCTACTGACCTTTGCTGCATTTACCTTACCGTGTTTTCTAAATGACATATCCTTTCACATGACTATTCCTAAGTCTTCCAACTGTTCTTAGCGCTTTTTGATATTGTTTGCATGTGCTCTGTATACTGTTTTCATTTTGAGGTCGTCATTCCTCCCTTACCCTAGCAATGGAAATTTGCCTCCAACGAACATCGGGTACTTTTCATTTACCCATCTGAAGAGTCTGTTGATATCTGTAAGTAATTTTTCTGTGTCTGTATTTTTTATTTTTTTTTTCTGAGTTGACTTTCATACTTACTTTAGAATCGTCTGGTAACGACAACACGGGGCTGTGATTACTGTTATTGTCTGTTTGCTAGGAGTCTGGGTCACAGTTATGACTGTAGGACCCTGCATTAAGGTATTGATTTTTTTTACTCTGTTCAGACTGGTCTTTGTCTTGTTTACTATCACTCCTTGGGATATAACTTTCAGAAATGTGAGTATCGATGTCCATGCTTTTCCTACATTACTGTTATCAGAGTTACTAGAAAGAAAACTTTATTTTTTTCCACTTAATAACTAAGCTATGTATAAGCTGGTCACATTATGGTAATACTACCATATCTGGTAATTGTTTACTATAAGCTGATCACATTATGGTAATGCCACCATACCTGGTAATTTTTTATTATAATTACGTTCAATAATTCACATTTAAGCCCAGGAAGGTGAATGAAAAATACCATTATCACAGTGAAAATATTTGTCATCAAAACTATGTCAAGGGAATTAACATAATTCAAATTATTCATAAAAATAACAGAAATCCGGTAATCTACTCATGCTGGCCTATAAGTGATTACATATAATTAATTACATTGGAATTGTTAATTTTCAAAATTTAATTTGACCGTGCACTGTACACAGTATTACGTGAATATTTACAATGGAATACTTTTACTGAATAGTTTGTAAGAAGTTTGCCTTTACAAGAATGCGAAGTGAGAACTTAGCTGTCCTAAACATTACAGAATAGTAAACATAAACATAGTATTAAACACCAGCCAGTATATAGAAAACATCAACATCATACTTCAGAATACACAATGCTCAAAGCAGCTTTCTTGGAAGTTGACCCCAAAACTACGTACAGGTGTAAGGACCACGGACACACCATCTAACCCAATCAGTGACTCAAAGCTCACGGATTCCCAAATGTCCAAGACCGTGGCATAGCTGCCGGACGAACTTTGATCTGATAAGAGCTAAGCTCAATATCATAGAGTGACAAAACGTGGTAAACACGCAACCATAAGAGCAACAACTTGCATAACTTATCTAAGATATGTGAAGGAGAACTCAGTGAAAAAACCAGATGCACAGGTTTCCTCGCTCACAATCATGCATACAAGAAACTCATGAGAGGTGAATGGAGTGGAGGAGCTGAAGGTCAGACACATTTGCTGAACGATTAACTGATAATTAAGGCCAGGTCAGGTTACAAGGCCTTTGACGGTCCTCTTACAGCTTGCTATACTGATGAAGAATTAGACACATGTGCAACATCTGGGTACCTTTATTTGTACACGTTTCGCCATCCAGTGGCTTTATCAGTACAAATTGAGGGATATAATGGGAAGACTATAGAACTATATACAAAAGACGAGGTACTCAGTCCCTCAGTCTTGAAGTTCGTCAAGAGTTCCCAAGTCTTCACGACTACGGTGCTCTTCTTCAGTCTCCTCATTATGTTCTTAAGTTTGTATTGATAAAGCCACTGGAGGGCGAAAAGTCTAGAAATAAAGATACCCAGATGTTGCACACGTCTTATTCTTCATCTTATCGTATTATATATACCATTCATGTATATCTTGCTATATTACCTATAAGCCAGTATAACCTTAAGACTGAACTGCGTGAGAGGCAGTTACAAGACAGCATTCACTTCAGCTGAACATAAGATCCTATCATAATAAACTAAACAATATGGGAATGTACGTTTCAATGTGACACACGTGAATGATACCTCTTAAAGTTATGCATTTGCGACATGTCACGTAGGTGTAAATTAAAGAAAATTATAATAAAAAGCAATAAAACTGTTATCCCTGTTATGAATGGCAATATATATGTTAATATAATACAAAGAAAATTATATATACCTTATACAAAGTTATATAAAAATATAGACATTAAAATAATTATATGGTGTGTTAGTCATAAAGCGAGTGTTTGTGGATTAAATAATGAAGCATATAACATCTGTTATACCCATTGTCCTCATTTTAACAGATATTACTACAAGGTAGAATTTGTTAAAGGCCTTTGTAAAATTTTTTATTATTTTTTTATTAACACATCGGCCGATTCCCACCAAGGCAGGGTGGCCCGAAAAAGAAAAACTTTCATCATCATTCACTCTGTCTTGCCAGAGGGGTGCTTTACACTACAGTTATAAAACTGCAACATTAACACCCCTCCTTCAGAGTGCAGACACTGTACTTCCCATCTCCAGGACTCACGTCCGGCCTGCCGGTTTCCCTGAATCCCTTCATAAATGTTACTTTGCTCACACTCCAACAGCACGTCAAGTATTAATAACCATTTGTCTCCATTCACTCCTATCAAATACGCTCGCACATGCTTGCTGGAAGTCCAAGCCCCTCGCACACAAAACCTCTTTTACCCACTCCCTCCAGCCTTTCCTAGGCCGACCCCTACCCCGCCTTCCCTCCACTACAGATTTATACACTCTCGAAGTCATTCTGTCTCGTTCCATTCTCTCTACATGTCCAAACCACCTCAACAACCTCTCCTCAGCTCTCTGGATAATAGTTTTGGTAATCCCGCACCTCCTCCTAATATGTATAGATTATATAAGCACTTCGCTTCCCTTCCAGACTTCCGGAATTTTGTCAGAATGATCTAACAGCAGTGAGAGGCAAGAGCTTCCAGCTGTAAAGTTATATGAACTTGGGTTGTGTAGAGGACGTTTCTCCATAAATTAGTAATTTGGTGTAGCAGAACACTTTCAGAAACATTTGAATGTGTTCTGTTAGTGCTATTGATCAGTAGCTTTATCTTTATTGCTATGCAATAGCTATGTCTGCACTGGCATTAATATATTCTGTTGCACTGGCACTGGCAGTAATATATACTACTGCACTGGCACTGGCCCTGGCATTATTATATATACTGCTCATGTGACTGGTATTCCAAACGAGAGGAAAATGAAATTTGTTCTATAGCTTGGCACAACCACATATATATCCGCATCAGGAGTGACATCTCCAGTGGCACTGGGCACCTGATGCATGTGACATTGATGGCTAAGTGGTCTAGGGCGTCTCGGAATTTTGGAGGGCTACTAGTATCGAAGTTTAGATTCCAAGCCAGTGCTAGTTTATTATTTGCATAAATGTATACTCTCTCTCTCTCTCTCTCTCTCTCTCTCTCTCTCTCTCTCTCTCTCTCTCTCTCTCTCAGCGAACTGGCCGTATCCCACCAAGGCAGGGTGACTTAAAAAGAAAAACGAAAAAATTTTCCTTTTTAAATTTAGCAAGTTATGCAGGAAAAGGGGTTACTAGCCCTTTGCTCCCGATATTTTAGTCGCCTCTTATGATACGTATAGCTTACGGAGGAAAAATTCTTTTCCACTTTCCCATGGAGATAAGAGGAAATAAAATAGAACAAAAACTATTAAGAAAATTGATGAAAACCCAGATAGGTGTATAAATATATATGCGTGTACGTACATGCATGTGCAGTGTGACCAAAGTGTACGTACATGCATGTGCAGTGTGACCAAAGTGTACGTACATGCATGTGCAGTGTGACCAAAGTGTAAGTAGAAGTAACGAGATATATCTGTTATCCCGTGTTTATGAGACAGAAAAAAGACACCAGCACTCCTAACATTACGTATATAATATATATATATATATATATATATATATATATATATATATATATATATATATATATATATATATATATATATATATATATATTCTCCATGGTGAAGTGGAACAGAATTCTTCCTCCGTAAGCCATGCGTGTCGTAAGAGGCGACTAAAATGCCGGGAGCAATAGGCTAGTAACCCCTTCTCCTGTATATATTACTAAATGTAAAAGGAGAAACTTTCGTTGTTCCTTTTGGGCCACCCCGCCTCGGTGGCCACCCCGCCTCGGTGGGAAACGGCCAACGTGTTGAAAGAAGAAAGATATATATATATATATATATGTTATGCAATATATAAAAACCGTAAAAAACATTTGTCAAACGAAATTAATTGAGATATATAAGGCAGAAGAATCCAGGTTTTATACCACGTAGTAATATGAGGTAACTTGAAGAGCTTTGTCAGCAGGTTAAGAATCCTGATGTAAGGATGAAATAAGACTAAAATTGCTAGAAGTGGTGAAGGTGATCGTAGACTGAGACGGTGTTGAGTGATCGAAGAGCTGAGTGATCGTAGACTGAGACGGTGTTGAAGGTGATCGTAGACTGAGACGGTGGTGAAGGTGATCGTAGACTGAGACGGTGTTGAAGGTGATCGTAGACTGAGACGGTGGTGAAGGTGATCGTAGACTGAGACGGTGGTGAAGGTGATCGTAGACTGAGACGGTGGTGAAGGTGATCGTAGACTGAGACGGTGGTGAAGGTGATCGTAGACTGAGACGGTGGTGAAGGTGATCGTAGACTGAGACGGTGGTGAAGGTGATCGTAGACTGAGACGGTGGTGAAGGTGATCGTAGACTGAGACGGTGGTGAAGGTGATCGTAGACTGAGACGGTGGTGAAGGTGATCGTAGACTGAGACGGTGGTGAAGGTGATCGTAGACTGAGACGGTGGTGAAGGTGATCGTAGACTGAGACGGTGGTGAAGGTGATCGTAGACTGAGACGGTGGTGAAGGTGATCGTAGACTGAGACGGTGGTGAAGGTGATCGTAGACTGAGACGGTGGTGAAGGTGATCGTAGACTGAGACGGTGGTGAAGGTGATCGTAGACTGAGACGGTGGTGAAGGTGATCGTAGACTGAGACGGTGGTGAAGGTGATCGTAGACTGAGACGGTGGTGAAGGTGATCGTAGACTGAGACGGTGGTGAAGGTGATCGTAGACTGAGACGGTGGTGAAGGTGATCGTAGCTGAGACGGTGGTGAAGGTGATCGTAGACTGAGACGGTGGTGAAGTGATCGTAGACTGAGACGGTGGTGAAGGTGATCGTAGACTGAGACGGTGGTGAAGGTGATCGTAGACTGAGACGGTGGTGAAGGTGATCGTAGACTGAGACGGTGGTGAAGGTGATCGTAGACTGAGACGGTGGTGAAGGTGATCGTAGACTGAGACGGTGGTGAAGGTGATCGTAGACTGAGACGGTGGTGAAGGTGATCGTAGACTGAGACGGTGGTGAAGGTGATCGTAGACTGAGACGGTGGTGAAGGTGATCGTAGACTGAGACGGTGGTGAAGGTGATCGTAGACTGAGACGGTGGTGAAGGTGATCGTAGACTGAGACGGTGGTGAAGGTGATCGTAGACTGAGACGGTAGCTGCATCCCAGCAGACGTTCACGAGTAGAGAAAGCGTCTAATCTAATAGTAACTACGTACTTATGTTCTCGTAGTAGGCTATATGTTGCTCTTACGGGCTCTTCCTCAGACCTGTAATAAGAGTGTAATGAATTAACAAAGGCACTTCCATAGGTGAATATTCAAGTGAAGACTGCTACACTCATTCATGACAACTGCTTGTCTATATTTAATTAACGTCTTCAACGCTAGGTGAACGAGTCTAGCTCACGTGGTAGACATAATTAAGGTACTTTCAGAGAGAAGTCAAAGTAGATTCCCTGTGAAGCAAAGAATTAAAGTAGAAATAGACAGAAAATGAAGAGAAATTTCACAGAGACGGTCTAGAAACACATTGAAGGTGCCTACTTCTGACCCAGAGATGGAGCTGGCAGACGAGATAAACAAAGTGGAAAATCCCACCAAGAAACTACCACACCGCCAGTTATACCAAAGTTAGCAAGTTTAAAAATTAACGATGGTTTCTCCCCCACAGTTTACCCTTTTCCATTTTACATGTGGGAGGTTGAAGTTCTCGGAGGATTATATTTGGTGTGGTATTTTCTTGTCAGCTTTCATTCTTATATTTCTTATCTTCTACTGTTGTAGATGGTGGCATGTATCTAGGTATTTATTCTAATCACTTTCACTGTATCATTTGATGATCTTAACAGCTCAGTGTGAATATGTGGATCTTCCTTATATGAACTTCCTCAACTTATTTTCACTATCACATCTATGCAGACTAGATGTATTTTGGTCACTGTACGATCCCTGAAAGTTATCCCGTGTTCGTAAGGCCACCCCTCACTAGGGAGGTCATAAAATTGTAATGCAGCACAAAATAATCTTCTTAAAATTTGTAATATTTCCTCTGTATATTCCATATGTTTTTAAAAGCACTTTTACAGTATAATTTACAGTTATATTTCCCTTTGTATGAGTCATTATAGTTTACAGTTTTTTTAGTTCTAGATTTTATTCTTATTATGTTGGTTTACACTGAAGTGAAAACCTGTCTTTGCTTATAGTCTTTTAGCATTAGGTTGTCTGAATGTCACAAGGTTTTTTTTTTCACATATTAATTCTTCACCGTCCAATAATTTATCGTTTTTCTTTCATTTTTTTTTTTCATACTTTGTGGTAGTAGGTCTAAAGTGGATTGCGGCAGCCTACTGTCCTGCGCGCGATCACCGTGAGAGTCAACTGATGCCTAGTGTCATTACCTTAACGCTATGATCTACTCTTATATCATAGCGTTCAGGTAATGCTATGATATACTCCTATTTTTTCCTTCTAAAATTGTTTCTTTAAAATTATTTTAGTCATGTGAATGACAGACTATTTAGTGTGATTTATAAGAAGTTTGTAGCATGGTGGCAGTAATGGTAAACAATAAATGTAAGATGGTGAATAAGACACATGTACAACGCCAGGGTATATTTATTATGAGAACGTGGCTTTATCAATTCAATACAGAGGTTATTTGAAGGTGCTGAAACTGGAGACAGTAGAAAACGAAGTAATCAGTCCCTTAGCCTAGATGAAGGTGTTCAACACCGTTGTCTTGGTGAATCTGAAACATAGGCAGGAAGATCACCTCTTATACAGGAGCCAGATGAGGTGCAGCAGTAGAAGACATCGTCATCGTGGGTGGGGTCATGCCCAAGAATTGGGACAGTCATTAGAAAAAAGGTTGAGAAGGTATCGTCTGTACCATAAGAAAGATACCCAGGTGTTGCATATGTCTTTTTCATCATCTTGTGAATATTCTATACTATTACCATACATGTTTGGCACTGCAACAAACATTGTGGAATCTTGATATATAGAATAGATTCTTCATCGTGTTTACTTGCCTCTGGCCCAACTCTTGGGGCCGACTTCCACTAGTGGGTCCCCGCTCATGGTGACGATGTCTTCTACTGCTGCACCTCATCTGACTCCTATGTAAGGGATCATCTTCGTGTCTGTGTTTCAGATTCATCAAGATTACAGTGATGAACACCATCTAAGCTGAAGGACTGATCGCCTCCTCTTCTACACTCTATACTTTCAGCACCTTCAAATAACCTCTGTATTGAATTTATAAAGTCATTGACCGGCGAAACGTCTTCATAATACATGTAGCCAGGTATGACACACTCTTATTCCTCAAGCTTGTAGCATACTGAGTGTGATGTCTGCCGTTTTCACCGTTAGCTTTCAACATAAAATACATAAAGTTTCTAACATTTCAGTAATTTGTTTGGTTTACTTTGACTATTATACTAATGACATAAAATGCACTGCAGCTTCCTTATTTGTTCTTGTATTTTCCATACTAATTTAATACAATTGCCCTGTATGGTAACACCTTCCTGAGTATTCTCAGGATTCCTAAGATATTTGATAGCATCGTTTTTCTTAACACTGGACATGATATTAAAATATGCGGCTCTGGTGGTCTGGTGGCTAAAGCTCTCGCTTCACAGGGCAGAAACATTGGGCGTGTTTCTTTACACCTGTTGTCTATGTTCCCCATCAGTAAAATGGGTACCTGGGTGTTAGTCGACTGGTGTGAGTCGCATCCTGGGACACTGACCTAATCTGCCCGAAATGCTCAGCATAACAAGGGACTTTCTATATAGTAGTATGTCACTGATGTCAGCTAGGCCTGTATACCATGTACATGTACTTGTAGTAAAATAAAGATATTATTATATACATAACTGAATTAGACATTGTCCATCATTAATCTTACTAATGTCTAGAAGTTAATAAAACAAATCTGAATGGGTGAAAACATGAATTTATATTAGATTTTTAACGTACTTTAACTGAGTCACTATAGACAAAATTATTTTACGCCTCAATGGAAGTTGTACTTGTTTAATATTGCATATCTTACAGCCCCTCCCAAGAACCTCATCATCAATAAAACCTTTCCTAAATCAATTGCAAATGCAACTGCTCAAGAACTTTCTCACTTAACTGTTAGTAAGACTGTCTCACAAACTACATATGGATCCCAGCAAGAGTCTACTGGCAGTGCCATATTTACTACTCTTGCCACCTCCTTAGATAAGAATGGAAGCAACTATGATGTGTTAGGCCTAATAATTAACTGAATTGTTTGCCATCCTGATGGCACTAAAGTTAACTTACACAGTACTACTCGATAAGACATTCTGCGTAGGTGCAAATTTGTTATTATTATATTAAATAATTTTGTAAAATTTGGAAGTAATTGACTTTGTGCGATAACTGGAGAATGTCTCTTCTCATTGGCTTAAAATATTTAGGGATTTTTTGTTTGAGCGGAAGGGCCTTGTTAATACTGAGCTGCAGTGCCCTGCATGTCGTAATTTTATTATATAAATTGTGATACTGATACCTGTTAAATAACTAAACAAGGTCTCTTCTGACTGCGTTGTCACAATGCTGAAATTTTACCGCCATTGTTAAACACCTTAGATTCCGTAAGATTCGGAGCAATTCCTATAGAATGCTTTTTTCTGATAGGCTTCAAAATTTAGTGTTGGTTGGCTTTATTAAAAGGAATTATGGCATTCACTTTTGAGCAGTGTTAATTGTAATTTGCTATTTTCATTAAATAAAATGGTTTCCATGTAATAATTAAAACATATCTCTTCTTATTAGCTTCAAACAAAGTACATTTGCGTCTTAATGGGAAGAAGTTAAGCATTGAATTTGGTTAGTCTAAAAACCAGTTTTATTGAAAAGAAAATGATGTCCAATTAGATTTTCTTAAAAATTAAATGAAATATTTAATTAAGAGAATTATAGAGATCTATATATAAAATATAACTGCGACAAAGAAACTGAGAAATATTGAAAACTAGAATTTTTATGACATTTTTCTAAATTTTACGAGTTTCATGAGCTCCTAAATACTATATTTTCGTAAGTTTATTGGCCAAAGCTGACACATTCTTACGTATTGTATTCTTGTCTACATTCGATGGGCTTTAAATATTCAATACTGATCTACAACTAGGGAAAGGTTCTTGGAACAACTAGTATTTGCAGGAATCCTTTGGTCATTTTATATACAGGAACTGCCTCAAGTCTGTGAAGTCCTGTCTTTTTAAATTTGGTTTCTCCTCCCTCGTGCTGCTTTACTCACCACTCAGGACCCTTTCTTATTAATATCCTCTATGTCTGAACCACTCAAGGTGAATACGAAATCCAGCATTGCTGGTTCATCCTCTCCTCTCTCTCTGGGTGTGTCCCTAACATGCTGGTGCATGAAGTTTTCCAGTACCGACATCAGCATCTGAGCTCCACGTTTCTGGTTCCCCATGTGTGTGTGTGTGTGTGTTTGTTTTGTGTACTCACCTATTTATACTCACCTATTAATGATTGCAGGGGCCGATTTGCAGCTCCTGGCCCCTCTTCTTCGCTGGGCTCTACTAGGTCCACTCTCTCCATGCTCTAAGATCTTAGTCGTACCTCGTATTAAACCTATGTATGGATCCCACCTCCTCTACATCACTCTCCAGATTATTCCACTTCCTGAAGAACTCTAGTACTGAAAAAATATTTCCTAACATCCCTGTGACTCATTCGAGTTTTCACCTTTCAACTGTTGCCCCTTGTTGCTGTGTCCTGTCTTTGAAACATTCTGGTCCTGTCCACCTTGTCAATTCATCTCATTATTTTATACATCGTTATCATGTTCACTTTATCGTCCTTTTCCCCAGTGTCGTCAGGTTAAGTTTCTTAACCTCCTTGTAGGACATACCGTTAGCTCGGGACTAGTCTTATTGCAAACGTTTGCACGTTCTCTAATTTTTTGACGTGCTTCATCAGGTGTGGGTTCCATACTGATGCTTCATACACCAACATAACCTGACGTAAACAGCGTACAGTATCGTGAATGCTGCAGCAGTTATTTGCTTGATGTGCACCTCAGGCGATGTGTTCGGTGTGATGCTCACCCCAAGAACATTTTTCCTGAGAGAGGTTTGCATTCTTTGACTCCCGAGCATACATTCCTTGTCCTGTGTGTGTGTGTGAGTGTGTCCGTGTGTGTGTGTGTGTACTCACCTAATTGTGGTTGCAGGGGTAGAGACTCAGCTCCTGGCCCCGCCTCTTCACTGGTCGCTACTAGGTCACTCTTCCTGCTCCATGAGCTTTATCATACCTCTTCTTAAAGCTATGTATGGATCCTGCCTCCACTACATTACTTCCCAGACTGTTCCACTTTCTGGCAACTCTGTGACTGAAGAAATACTTCCTAACATCCCTGTGATTCATCTGAGTCTTCAACTTCCAACTGTGACCCCTTGTTGCTGTGTCCCATCTCTGGAACTTCCTGTCTCTGTCCACCTTGTCGATTCCTATCACAATTTTTTATGTAGTTATCACATCCCCCCTGTCCTCCAGTGTCGTCAGGTCTATTTTCCTTAACCTCTCCTCGTAGGACATACTCCTTAGCTCCGGGACTAGTCTTCTTGCAAACCTTTGCACTTTCTCAACTTTCCTTACTTGCTTGGCTAGGTGTGAGTTCCAAACTGGCACTGCATACTCCAATATAGGCCTATCTTACACGGTGTACAGGGTCCTGATCGATTCCTTTTTAAGATGTCGGAATGCTGTTCCTAGGTTTGCTAGGAGCCCGTATGCTGCAGCAGATATTTGGTTGATGTGCGCCTCAGGAGATATGCTTGGTGTTATACTCACCCCAAGATCCTTTTCCTTGAGTGAGATTTGTAGTCTCTGGCCCCCTAGACTGCACTCCGTCTGCGGTCTTCTTTACTCTTCCCCAATCTTCATGACTTTGCACTTAGTGGGGTTAAACTCCAGGAAATAGCTGGAGACCATGGATGAGGCTGACTGATGTGCCAGCCATTAGGAGAAATGTGGCTCAAAGTCCAGCAAACTACCTAACGTTATGAGGCATCTGTAGCTGAGTGGTTTGAGTCGTTAGGTTGGAAGCTAACTATTGTAGAGTAGAGCTGCCGACGTGGGTTCGAATTCTCTTGGTTGCGATATTTCCAGAGTGTGGCCCTCTTAGTGCCGTCTTCCCATGTCTAGTTCTTTATTATTCTGGATAGTGTCGGGAACTTCCAAGGCAGTATATGTGTGTGTGTCTGTGTGTGTGTGTGTATGTGTGTGTATGTGTATGTGTATGAGTGTGTGTGTGTGTACTCACCTAGTTGTACTCACCTAGTTGTGGTTGCAGGGGTCGAGTCATAGCTCCTGCACCTCAGGCGATGTGTTCGGTGTGATGCTCACCCCAAGAACATTTTTCTTGAGAGAGGTTTGCATTCTTTGACTCCCGAGCATATATTCCTTGTCCTGGCCCCGCCTCTTCACTGGCCGCTACTGGGTCACTCTCCCTTCGCCATGAGCCTTATCATACCTCTTCTTGAAGCTAGGAATGGATCCTGCCTTCACTACATCACTTCCCAAGCTATTCCACTTCCTGACCACTCTGTGACTGAAGAAATACTTCCTAACATCCCTGTGATTCATCTGAGTCTTCAACTTCCAACTGTGTCCCCTTGTTGCTGTGTCCCATCTCTGGAACATTCTGTCTCTGTCCACCTTGTCAATTCCTCTCAGTATTTTATATGTCGTTATAATTGTACTCACCTAATTGTGGTTGCAGGGGTCGAGACTCAGCTCCTGGCCCCGCCTCTTCACTGATGGCTACTGTATGTTTATGTGTGTGTGTGTGTGTGTGTGTGGAATGATGTGTCGTAGAATGTGAGTGAGGGAGAATATAAGTGTGAGTGTAGGAAAATTGAGTTTGAAAAAGTGAGAGTGCGGGAGTAGGAGTGTTTGTGAGAGAGAGTGAAAGTGTGAGTGAAAGAAAGTTACTGAAAGTTAGAGTTGAGAGTGAGAGTGTGAGAGTGAAAGTGTGAGAGTGAGAGTGTGAAAGTGAGAGTGAGAGTGTGAGTGTGAAAGTGAAAGTGTGATAGTGAGAGTGTGAGTGAGAGTGTGAAAGTGAGAGTGAGAGTGAGAGTGTGAGAGTTTGAGAGTGAGAGTGTAAGAGTGAGAGAGTGATAGTGTGAGAGTGAGAGTGTGAGAGTGTAAAAGTGAGAGAGTGATAGTGTGAGAGTGTGAGAGTGAGAGAAAGTGTGAGTGTGAGAGTGTGAGAGTGTAAAAGTGTGAGTGTGAGAGTGAGAGTGAGAGTGTGAGAGTGAGAGTGTGAGAGTGTGAGAGTTTGAGAGTTTGAGAGTGAGAGTGTAAGAGTGAGAGAGTGATAGTGTGAGAGTGAGAGTGTGAGAGTGAGTGAGAATGTAAAAGTGAGAGTGTGAGAGTGAAAGTGTGAGAGTGAGAGTGAGAGTGTGAGAGTGAGAGTGTGAGTCAGAGAGTGAGAGTGTGAGAGTGAGAGAGTGATAGTGTGAGTCAGAGAGTGAGAGTGTGAGAGTGAGAGAGTGAGAGTGGTGGTCCTGTGGGTTAGAGCGTCATGTGGTTTTCGTTCACCCTGAGGCGGGCCAAAACAACATGGGTTCGAATCCTTGTCTAGTCGCAGTGTTGTTATTGATCAATACCACTCGGTCATGGTTACAATTAAATATATATATATATAAAGTATTTATATGTTTATAAATAAACAAAGGAAATAAGAGAACATATACAATATTAAATGAATTACATTTAAGTCTGAAAATATATTTCGTCCTTCAGTTGCGTTAATCAATTTTTATAATTTTTATTTTAATAATTTTATTTTATTAAATTTTATTGTTATTTCTAAGACTATTTTAACTGTTTCACCAGGATGAAATTTTATTGTATATAGTGCTTATGTCTAACATGCGGTCAGTACTCATGTCTAACATGCGGTCAGTACTCATGTCTAACATGCGGTCAGTACTCATGTCTAACATGCGGTCAGTACTCATGTCTAACATGCGGTCAGTACTCATGTCTAACATGCGGTCAGTACTCATGTCTAACATGCGGTCAGTACTCATGTCTAACATGCGGTCAGTACTCATGTCTAACATGCGGTCAGTACTCATGTCGAACATGCGGTCAGTACTCATGTCTAACATGCGGTCAGTAGTCATGTTTAACATGCGGTCAGTACTCATGTCTAACATGCGGTCAGTACTCATGTCTAACATGCGGTCAGTACTCATGTCTAACATGCGGTCAGTGCTTATGTCTAACATACGGTCAGTACTCATGTCTAACATGCTGTCTTATATCTAACATGCAGTGTTACTTATGTACCTGCGGTACATAAGTAACAATGTATGTGTAACCAGCGGATAGTACTCATTGCTACCTTGCGGTCATCAACTCTGACATACAGTCAATGCTCATGTCAAACGCGTCAATTATAAGATAATCTAATCTTGGATAACCTGAGGTGCGGATAACCTGAGCTGTGGATAACCTGAGGTGCGGATAACCTGAGCTGTGGATAACCTGAGGTGCTGATAACCTGAGGTGCTGATAACCTGAAGTGCTGATAACCTGAGTTGCTGATAACCTGAGGTGCTGATAACCTGAGGTGCGGATAACCTGAGGTGCGGATAACCTGAAGTGCTGAGAACCTGAGCTGTGGATAACCTGAGGTGCGGATAACCTGAGGTGCGGATAACCTGAGGTGCTGATAACCTGAGGTGCGGATAACCTGAGGTGCGGATAACCTGAAGTGCTGATAACCTGAGCTGTGGATAACCTGAGGTGCTGATAACCTGAGGTGCTGATAACCTGAAGTGCTGATAACCTGAGGTGCTGATAACCTGAGGTGCTGATAACCTGAGGTGCGGATAACCTGAGGTGCGGATAACCTGAAGTGCTGATAACCTGAGCTGTGGATAACCTGAGGTGCTGATAACCTGAGGTGCTGATAACCTGAGCTGTGGATAACCTGAGGTGTGGATAACCTGAGGTGCTGATAACCTGAGGTGTGGATAACCTGAGGAGCGGATAACCTGAGGTGCGGATAACCTGAAGTGCTGATAACCTGAGCTGTGGATAACCTGAGGTGCTGATAACCTGAGGTGCTGATAACCTGAGCTGTGGATAACCTGAGGTGTGGATAACCTGAGGTGCTGATAACCTGAGGTGTGGATAACCTGAGGAGCGGATAACCTGAGGAGCGGATAACCTGAGCTGTGGATAACCTGAGGTGTGGATAACCTGAGGTGCTGATAACCTGAGGTGTGGATAACCTGAGGAGCGGATAACCTGAGGAGCGGATAACCTGAGGTGCGGATAACCTTAGGTGCGGATAACCTGAGGAGCGGATAACCTGAGGTGTGGATAACCTGAGGTGTGGATAACCTGAGGTGTGGATAACCTGAGGTGTGGATAACCTGAGGTGCGGATAACCCGAGGTGTGGATAACCTGAGGTGTGGATAACCTGAGGTGTGGATAACCTGAGGTGCGGATAACCCGAGGTGTGGATAACCTGAGGAGCGGATAACCTGAGGTGCAGATAACCTGAGGTGCGGATAACCTGAGGTGTGGATAACCTGAGGTGTGGATAACCTGAGGTGCGGATAACCTGAGGTGTGGATAACCTGAGGTGTGGATAACCTGAGGTGTGGATAACCTGAGGTGTGTATAACCTAAGGTGCGGATAACCCGAGGTGTGGATAACCTGAGGTGCGGATAACCTGAGGTGCAGATAACCTGAGGTGCGGATAACCTGAGGTGCAGATAACCTGAGGTGCGGATAACCTGAGGTGCGGATAACCTGAGGTGCGGATAACCTGAGGTGTGGATAACCTGAGGTGTGGATAACCTGAGGTGTGGATAACCTGAGGTGTGGATAACCTGAGGTGCGGATAACCTGAGGTGTGGATAACCTGAGGTGTGGATAACCTGAGGTGTGGATAACCTGAGGTGCGGATAACCTGAGGTGCAGATAACCTGAGGTGCGGATAACCTGAGGTGTGGATAACCTGAGGTGTGGATAACCTGAGGTGTGGATAACCTGAGGTGTGGATAACCTGGGGTGTGGATAACCTGAGGTGTGGATAACCTGAGGTGTAGATAACCTGAGGTGTGGATAACCTGAGGTGTGGATAACATAAGTAATCAGTCACTGTGACTATTATTTACTTCTTCACTTAAGATAATTAATTCTTACTATAAAGAGAGTTGACACTGTCAGCTGTGAATTATTATTATTATAATGATTTTGTTGGAGATAAGAGCGAGACATTGTTCTTAATGAGAGCGAGACATTGTTCTTAACGAGAGCGAGACATTGTTCTTAATGAGAGCGAGACATCGTTCGTAATGAGAGCGAGACATTGTTCCTAATGAAAGCGAAGCATCGTTCTTAATGAGAGCGAAGCATCGTTCTTAATGAGAGCGAGGCATCGTTCTTAATGAGAGCGAGACATTGTTCTTAATGCGAGCGAGACATTGTTCTTAATGAGAGCGAGACATTGTTCTTAATGAGAGAGCGAGGCATCGTTCTTAATGAGAGCGAGACATTGTTCTTAATGAGAGCGAGACATTGTTCTTAATGAGAGAGCGAGGAATCGTTCTTAATGAGAGCGAGACATTGTTCTTAATGAGAGAGCGAGGCATCGTTCTTAATGAGAGCGAGACATTGTTCTTAATGAGAGCGAGACATCGTTCTTAATGAGAGCGAGACATCGTTCTTAATGAGAGCGAGACATTGTTCTTAATGAGAGCGAGACATTGTTCTTAATGAGAGCGAGACATCGTTCTTAATGAGAGCGAGACATTGTTCTTAATGAGAGCGAGACATTGTTCTTAATGAGAGCGAGACATTGTTCTTAATGAGAGCGAGGCATCGTTCTTAATGAGAGCGAGACATTGTTCTTAATGAGAGCGAGACATTGTTCTTAATGAGAGCGAGACATTGTTCTTAATGAGAGCGAGACATCGTTCTTAATGAGAGCGAGACATCGTTCTTAATGAGAGCGAGGCATCGTTCTTAATGAGAGCGAGGCATCGTTCTTAATGAGAGCGAGGCATCGTTCTTAATGGGAGCGAGGCATCGTTCTTAATGAGAGCGAGGCATCGTTCTTAATGAGAGCGAGGCATCGTTCTTAATGAGAGCGAGGCATCGTTCTTAATGAGAGCGAGGCATCGTTCTTAATGAGAGCGAGGCATCGTTCTTAATGAGAGCGAGGCATCGTTCTTAATGAGAGCGAGGCATCGTTCTTAATGAGAGCGAGGCATCGTTCTTAATGAGAGCGAGGCATCGGTCTTAATGAGAGCGAGGCATTGCCAATATCCCGAGGCAGTCTATTTCCCGCCCAGGATCAGAAGCTTCCTGAGTGGTGGTGGAAAGTGGGTTCACCCGGGGCTTCTGGCTGCCCTCCCTCATGATTACTTCCTTCTGATACCTTCATAAGTTTGTTTTTATTTGTAAACCATTTACATAATAGGCAAAGAGATATTATCTTACCTCAGCTCATTTCAAACACCAGCCCTATCTAAGGTGTACTATTTTCCTCCCAGGATGCCACCAACAACAGTTAACCTTATATTGGATACCGTATTTAACATCCGAGACAAGGTCATGTGCCGAAGATAATAACGAGGATGTCAACAACTTTTTAAGACAGTATGTGGCACAATTGGCTTATATTCTCTAACTTCCCAGATTGCAAAAGGACTAATATTGACTGGAGGCTTCTCCGACAACACAAACATTACTATTTTCTTTACTGGTAAATAAATGAGACATTCACACCAAACGTTGGAGGTCCATAAAGATTCTGCTTAGTCTCAGTACTCTTTAGCATATTTGTGTACCACCTCTCCGTGCCAGTCCACCACTACGTTATCGTTACCTTCTTTGCAGACTATGTAATCCATTTGTGCTGACATCAGAGCCAACTGTCAATGACACAAAAAGGATAATAAAGAAAACAAAAGAGGAACTAGAAAAAAAAAACTGAAAAATGGGAGAGGAAATGGAGAACAGCAGTCAACACGGGTAAATTCCAAGTCAACGCCATAACCTGTTTTCCCAAGTACACATGAGGAAACAGGAGGAATCACGATCAGAATTAGAGAGGCCCCTAAATTCTTCAAAATACATATATAGCGTGACTGCCACAGCTACAAGTAACCTGGCCAAACCCTACCCGTTAATATAAGCCCTTACCCTCATCAGACCTCACCTCACAAGATGTTCATCCGTCCCATTTTTTCGTCCTCGTATCAAAGATGAGTTCTCTAAAGCTTCTGAAAGTTGTACAAAATAAAGATGTGAGATTTGTTTCTGACGCGAACCTCAGAGATGGAATAATGAGGGAGGATTACACAGAGACTTCATTATCTAACCAATAAATAGAAGACTACACTAATAAACAGAAGAACTATGTATTTGAAATAAAGAAGACCCTTTCACGTTGTAAAACACATTCTAACATCAAATATATATATATATATATATATATATATATATATATATATATATATATATATATATATATATATATATATATATATATATATATATATATATATATATATATATATATATATGGTGTTTTACGACGTGAAAGGGTCTTCTTTATTTCAAATATTTGCGTCCATAGATGATGTGGTACTGAGGTAGGGTAAGAATGGATCTACTGCTAACTTGAACAATGAACTAACATAAACAATGAACCAACATAAATATAAATAACCTTAACAATAAACGGTACCAAATTCGTTACTAATGTTTCGCTTTGGTTTATGTTTAGTGATATATTAGTTACATACGTTGGTTCATTGTCTATGTTGGTTTATTGTTGTTTTTGTTAGTTCATTGTTTATATTAGTTCATTGTTTGTTTATTCATTGTTTATGTTGGTTCATTGTTTATGTTAGTTCACTGTTTATGTTGGTTCATTGTTTATGTTGGTTCATTGTTTATGTTGGTTCATTGTTTATGTTGGTTCATTGTTTATGTTAGTTCACTGTTTATGTTGGTTCATTGTTTATGTTGGTTCATTGTTTATGTTGGTTCATTGTTTATGTTGGTTCATTGTTTATGTTGGTTCATTGTTTATGTTAGTTCACTGTTTATGTTGGTTCATTGTTTATGTTGGTTCATTGTTTATGTTGGTTCATTGTTTATGTTGGTTCATTGTTTATGTTGGTTCATTGTTTATGTTGGTTCATTGTTTATGTTGGTTCATTGTTTATGTTGGTTCATTGTTTATGTTGGTTCATTGTTTATGTTGGTTCACTGTTTATGTTGGTTCATTGTTTATGTTGGTTCATTGTTTATGTTGGTTCATTGTTTATGTTAGCGTATTGTTCATATCAATTTGTTGTTGACGATACTTTATTTTTTTCAAGCAAGTTGATAGGTCATGGAAGCTGCTAGAGAGCCAAGTCACAAGTGCTCTCACCTAAGTGAGAGACAGATAACAACATAAGAAAGGAGGAACACTGCGGCAAGCCTACTGGCCCATACTAGGCAAGTCTTTCTCACACCCAAACACGCTAATAAAAATATGTAATAAACCCACTGTAAGCATGGGTACCACCGGTATACAATAAGAGAACACTGTCAGTGTGCTATCAGCAGATATCAGAAAAAAATCTGGAATAAGTGAGGAAGCTTGATCACTGCCTCCGCCAAGTGAGGGATCAACCAGGCTATGATAGCAATGTGGGTGAGCCGCCAACATCAACTGGTTGATTGAGCAGGCAGTTAACAGGAAACCTGGGCCGCCAGGGTAGAAAAACTCTTGAAACAAGTCAAAGGTACGCCTTTTGAGGTGGCAGAGAGGTGGCAGAGTGCCAACACCCTCTGAGGTGGTATAGTGCTAACACTCGCTGAGGTGGTATAGTGCCAACACCCGCTGAGATGGTATAGTGCCAACACTCACTGAGGTAGCAGAGTGCCAACACTCACTGAGATGGTATAGTGCCAACACTGGTTGAGGTGGCAGAATGCCAACACTCACTGAGGTAGTATAGTGCCAACACTCACTGAGCTGGTATAGTGCCAGCACCCACTGAAGTGGCAGAGTGCCAACACTCACTGAGGTGGTATAGTGCCAACACTTACTGAGGTGGCAGAGCCAGCACTGACTGAGGTGGCAGAGTGCCAACACTCGCTGAGGTGGTATAGTGCCATCACTCACTGAGGTGGCAGAGTGCCAACACTCGCTGATGTGATATAGTACCAACACTCACTGAGGTGGTATAGTGCCAACACTCTCTGAGGTGGTATAGTGCCAACACTCGCTGAGGTAGTATAGTGCCAACACTCACTGAGGTGGTATAGTGCCAACACTCACTGAGGTGGCAGAGAGCCAGCACTGACTGAGGTGGCAGAGTGCCAACACTCGCTGAGGTGGTAAAGTGTCATCACTCACTGAGGTGGCAGAGTGCTAACACTTATTGAGGTGGCAGAGTGCCAACACTCACTGAGGTCGCAAAGTGTCAACATTCACTGAGGTGGCAGAGTACCAACACTCACTGAGGTGGCAGAGTGCCAACACTCACTGAGGTGGCAAAGTGCAAACATTCACTGAGGTGGCAGAGTGCCAACACCCGTTAAGATGGTAATTAACTGAGAACTAATTTACGTCTTTCAACGCATTTGGTTAATTATTTATTTATCGGAAAGCGTTAGACCCACATGGGGTAATTCAGTGCTTTTGGAAGAGGATGTAATCAGGTTTGGTATGAGGAAGAAGTCAGCTCAAGTTTCTTGGATCAAGAGCCATACTGGTTGATATGTCCCCAACCACCTTGGCACCAGATCCCTGGATGCCAAAGCTGGGAAGGACAGGTAAGGTAGGCACTCTTGCCTGGGCACTGTGAGTGCGCTCTCCTGGGTACTGTGAGTGTACACTCTTCCCCGGGCACTAATGTGCACTCCTACCTGGGTACTGTGAGTGTGCACTCCTGCCCGGGCACTGTGAGTGTGCACTCCTGCCTGGGTACTGTGAGTGTGCACTCCTGTCTGGGCACTGTGAGTGTGCACTCCTATCTGGGGACTGTGAGTGTGCACTCTTACCTGGGCACTGTGAGTGTGCACTCCTACCTGGGTACTGTGAGTGTGCACTCTTCCCCGGGCACTGCGAGTATGCATTCCTACCTGGTTACTGTTAGTGTTCACTCCTGCCTGGGTACTGTGAGTGTGTCTTGCCCGGGCACTGTGCACACTCCTGGGTACTGTGAGTGTACACTCTTTCCGGGCACTGTGAGTGTGCACTCCTACCTGGGTACTGTGAGTGTGCACTCCTGCCTGGGTACTGTGAGTGTGCACTCTTGCCTGGGCAATGTGAGTGTGCACTCCTGCCTGGGCACTGTGAGTGTGCACTCCTACCTGGGTACTGTGAGTGTGCACTCTTCCCCGGGCACTGCGAGTGTGCATTACTACCTGGGTACTGTGAGTGTGCACCCCTGCCTGGGTACTGTGAGTGTACACTCCTACCTGGGTACTGTAAGTGTGCACTCTTGCCCGGGCACTGTGAGTGTGCATTCCTACCTGGGTACTGTGAGTGTGCACACTTACCCGGGCACTGTGAGTGGGTACTCCTGCCTGGGCACTGTGAGTGGGTACTCCTGCCTGGGCACTGTGAGTGGGTACTCCCTTCCTGTCTCTCCCTGTGTTCCTCTTGTCTTTTCCTGTACCCTTGCGTTTCTGCTTGTGCTCCTCCCATCTTTCCCTGTACCTTTCTCGTCTTTTCCGTCTGCCCCTCTTATTTCTCCCTGTGGCTGTCTTATCTCTCCGTATCCCTCCTGTCTCTTTTAGTATAACTCTGTCTCTTCCAGTGTACCTCTGTCTCTCCCTGTGCCCCTCCTGTCTCTGCTTGTACATCTTCTGTTTCTGTCTCTCTCATCTCTCAACATTAATCATCTCTCTTCTGTGGACAAAAAAAATCTCCTTTCCGTCCAAAACAACTAAATTCCCCCTTCCCTCTTCTCTCTCTCTTTCTCTCTCTTGAATCCTCTCCTTCCACTCACAACACTAGTCCTTCTTCCCTTCTCTCCAGGAATCTCTTCATTCCCACCTTACACGAAATCTTTTCATTTCCTCTCTCACCTAATTTTTCTTTTTTTTTCTCCTCCATATAAACCCACTACCCTTCTCTCCCTCACACTCCCTCTTCCTTCCATTTCCTGAGAATAACTTCCCATCCGTCTCACAGAAATCCCGTCCTTCCTTCCCAAGAAGTGCCCTCTGTCGTACCTTCTCTCTTACAGTGTACAGTGTGCATTGTCATCAAGTGTGTGAGATTACTTAACAGTTTTATCATGTTACAAACATGAGAACGCAGTGCTTAGCATAACACACCAGAAACCATCCCAAGTTGAGATAATAAAGCAGAAATTAAAATGGTTTTTGCTTTATTGCCTACATGTTGTTTGTTTTATTGTGCAGGTTATTAGCCTTGTGTTTTGATACCTTGACTCATTCATTGAGTCAAGGGCTGCTAGTGCAAATTTGAGTCGAAGTGACCATACATCAAACATCGTCACACATACGAGAGTTTTGTATTGTATTTTATCAATTGCTGGATTCAATTGGCTCATTCAGCACAAGAAGTGATGGATACTCGATTCTCTGCCTTCTATTTTCTGGCCAAATTTTGACTAAGTCAGGTTATTGGTGAAGTGGCTGAAGAAGTTCTTCACTCTCCACTAAGGTTATTTTCTTCTAAAATGAGTAAAAATAAAACAGATAGGAGATAGAAAACAAAACAGTAACTGGAACAGTATCGTCGTCCTTACTTTGTCAATAACTTCGTGAATCTGTACAGGTGACGAGGAAGTCAGCACTGCAGAAGTGACACCATTTGGAATACCTGAAACAAGTTGTTCAGATTCATAATTTTCTTCAATCAAGGTTACTATAGCCAGACTACAATCCTCTCTCCCTTCTTAGTACCTCGAGCTCTACAATCAAGAGCCCAGAACCTGCATAAAAAAAATTCACCACATCGAAGACGACGAAGTATGTGAGACAGACTGTAGTGCGATCATAAGAGCGACCAACACTTGTGTCTGACTCACGCTGAGTCGTTGGTGTTGGTTGCTTGTGAGATAAACTAAGATAATTTCTAAGGTCTTATCAGTCTCAGCCACAGATAACACAGAGGAAGTGATTAACCGAGAGAATCATCGAGCAAGAAGGCTCAAAAAATAGATAATGTTTAGTAATTGATTGATAACTTTGGCGAAGAATCTTATACCATATTGGAGTGCTTCTTGGAAGAAGCTGAGATATAAATGTGTTACTATACTTACAAATATTAAAATAATGACATCATTTAAGACAAAAATTAATACATACGTATTGCTTCCCAAGAGGCCGGCTGAAACAACAGAGGTTCGATTTCCAGCTATCCGCAGTTTGTTATGTCTAAAATACAACTAACTAACTAACTATATATATATATATATATATATATATATATATATATATATATATATATATATATATATATATATATATATATATTATATATCAATGAAACTGAAACAAGTTTTACCTAATCGGCACGACATATATATATATATATATATATATATATATATATATATATATATATATGTCGTGCCGATTAGGTAAAACTTGCGATTTTGGCTTAAATAGCATCGCTCACCTTGCCATATAAGACAAGTGAAAATTTGTGTATGCAATAATTTCGCCAAAATCAGTCTGAACCTAACGAAAAAAATATATTTCATTGTGTTTGTTTATTATTAAATTAATGTTAACGTATCTAAAATATATTTAGTTGGGTTAGGCTAAATTAAATTGCGCTTGTTGTAATAAGGTTAGGTAGGTTTTCAAAGTTTCTCTTGGTACAAAATTATAAATTCTTACATTAACATAAATGAAAAAAATTATCTTTAAACGTACAAGAGAAAAATTTAGAAAGGACTTAATTTTAGATGAGTTCTTACTAATTGACCAGTTTTACCTAATCTACGAACCTCATGACAAGGTACGCAGTGCTTTACCGACCGTACCACACTGGTCCAATACCTTGGCATCCAGCTTTCCAGCAAGGTATTGGACCAGTGTGGTACGGTCGGTAAAGCACTGCGTACCTTGTCATGAGGTTCGTAGGTTCGAGTCTCCGTCGGCCAGAGATCAGTGTTTGTGAATATTTCGCCTGCTCTTGCGAATTCCTAGCATATATATATATATATATATATATATATATATATATATATATATATATATATATATATATATATATATATATATATATATATATATATATATATATATGCAAGAAAACCACTATGAAAAAATAGAAGAATTCCAAGCGCTTTCGTGACTACTCACATTATCAAGGAACTATAACAGGAAACATGACAAGAAGGGCTTATTTAAGGGGCGAGACTACACCTCACAGTCACATCACACTAACAAAGACAACACCTCACAGTAGCGTAACATCTCACGACTCTGTGAAGAGGAACATAAAAAAGGACCTGAAACTCTTCCCAAGAATTAAGATTAGTCCAATTTATCATTAAATTCTTCCCAAATTTTATTAATTATAAATGAATCCAATTTATATAAACCAAAAGAAATATTCATATTATTTTCAAAACTGCTTTTAATGAAACATGATTCTATTATATTCCTCTCAACCATGGACTTGCTTGATACAACCTTCTCAGCATTTTGAAAATTAATTGGATGGTTAAAGTCTCTCACATGAATAAATAGAGCATTAGAATCTTGTCCAGTTCTAATGCTATATTTATGTTGTTTTAATCTTAGTTCAAGACTTTTACCAGTTTGACCATAATAAACTTTATCGCATATTTTACAGGGAATCTTATAGACACATCCGTCAGCATTTTGGGGGGAATTTTTTATCAAAAGTCTTTTTACTGTATCAAGATTTTTAAATATAACTTTGATATTAAAATTCTTAAGAAAGGAAGGCATATCAACCAAGTTTTCATGGTAAGGGAGAACCAACATATTTTTTTTTTATTTATTAACACATCGGCCGATTCCCACCAAGGCAGGGTGGCCCGAAAAAGAAAAACTTTCATCATCATTCACTCCATCACTGTCTTGCCAGAGGTGTGCTTTAAAATACAGGTTTAAAACTGCAACATTAACACCCCTCCTTCAGAGTGCAGACACTGTACTTCCCATCTCCAGGACTCAAGTCCGGCCTGCCGGTTTCCCTGAATCCCTTCATAAATGTTACTTTGCTCACACTCCAACAGCACGTCAAGTATTAAAAACCATTTGTCTCCATTCACTCCTCTCAAATACGCTCACACATGCTTGCTGGAAGTCCAAGCCCCTCGCACACAAAACTTCCTTTACCCCCTCCCTCCAACCTTTCCTAGGCCGACCCCTACCCCGCCTTCCCTCCACTACAGATTTATACACTATCGAAGTTATTCTGTCTCGTTCCATTCTCTCTACATGTCCGAACCACCTCAACAACCCCTCCTCAGCTCTCTGGATAATAGTTTTGGTAATCCCGCACCTCCTCCTAATTTCCAAACTCCGAATTCTCTGCATTATATTCACACCACACATTGACCTCAGACATGACATCTCCACTGCCTCCAGCCTTCTCCTCGTTGCAACATTCATCACCCATGCTTCACACCCATATAAGAGTGTTGGTATAACTATACTCTCATACATTCCTTCTTTACTTCCATGGACAAAGTTCTTTGTCTCCAAAGCCTCCAAGTGCTCCACTCACCCTTTTTCCCTCATCAATTCTATGATTCACCTCATCCTTCATAGACCCATCTGCTGACATGTCCACTCCCAAATATCTGAATACATTCACCTCCTCCATACTCTCTCCCTCCAATCTGATATCCAATCTTTCGTCACCTAATCTTTTTGTTATCCTCATCACCTTACTCTTTCCTATATTCACTTTCAATTTTCTTCTTTTACACACCCTACCAAATTCATCCACCAACCTCTGCAACTTCTCTTCAGAATCTCCCATAAGCACAGTGTCATCAGCAAAAAGCAACTGTGACAACTCCCACTTTGTATTTAATTCTTTATCTTTTAACCCCACACCTCTTGCCAAGACCCTCGCATTCACTTCTCTTAAAACCCCATCTATAAATATATTGAACAACCATGGTGACATCACACATCCTTGTCTAAGGCCCACTTTTACTGGGAAATAGTCGGGTTCCCTCCTACACACTCTAACTTGAGCCTCACTATCCTCATAAAAACTCTTCACTGCTTTCAGTAACCTACCTCCTATTCCATACACCTGCAACATCTGCCACATTGCCCCCCTATCCACCCTATCATACGCCTTTTCCAAATCCATAAATGCCACAAAAACCTCTTTACCCTTATCCAAATACTGTTCACCTATATGTTTCACTGTAAACACATGGTCTACACACCCCCTACCTTTCCTAAAGCCCCCTTGTTCATCTGCTATCCTGCTTTCTGTCTTACTCTTAATTCTTTCAATAATAACTCTACCATACACTTTACCAGGTACACTCAACAGACTTATCCCCCTATAATTTTTGCACTCTCTTTTGTCCCCTTTGCCTTTATACAAAGGAACAATACACGCTCTCTGCCAATCCCTAGGTACCTTACCCTCTTCCATACATTTATTAAATAATAGCACCAACCACTCCAAAACTATATCCCCACCTGCTTTTAACACTTCTATCTTTATCCCATCAATCCCAGCTGCCTTACCCCCTTTCATTCATTCTACCCACTGCCTCACGAACACTCCCCACACTCACAACTGGCTCTTCCACACTCCTACAAGATGTTATTCCTCCTTGCCCTATACACGAAATCACAGCTTCTCTATCTTCATCAACATTTAACAACTCATCAAAATATTCCCTCCATCTTCCCGATACCTCTAACTCTCCATTTAATAACTCTCCTCTCCTATATATATTATATATATGGCATATATATATGCCATATATATATATATATATATATATGCATATATATATATATATATATATATATATATATATATATATATATATATATATATATATATATATATATATATATATATATATATATATATATATATATATACATATATGTAATATTGAAGAATTAGATTACTGATTTCGTGGAACTCAAATTTACTGATTCTAAAACTATTATTGCCTACCTGAATTATATTCTAAATCTATAATGTCCTATATATGGTAAGTCGCAAGGACAGTTTATTCCTTATTTATATGTCTTTCAAAAGTCAAGGAAGTTGAGAAGACCACAAGGTGATCTTAAATGCAAGAAAGAACTAGTAAAATTCATTACACTTTTGTCATTTCATATAAACTCTTCCCACCACACTCCACATCCCCCCCTCATCCCTTACCTACCCCATGAAACACTCTCCCTCTACATGTTTATTCGTCTCTCATAAATCTCATTTTCTTTCCCCTCCCCTCACAAACCCTCTCCCCTCACAAACTCTCTCTCCTCACAAACCCTCTCTCCTCACAAACCCTCTCTCCTCACAAACCCTCTCTCCTCACAAACCCTCTCTCCTCACAAACCCTCTCTCCTCACAAACCCTCTCTCCTCACAAACCCTCTCTCCTCACAAACCCTCTCTCCTCACAAACCCTCTCTCCTCACAAACCCTATCTCCTCACAAACTCTCTCCTCACAAACCCTCTCTCCTCACAAACTCTCTCCTCACAAACCCTCTCTCCTCACAAACCCTCTATCCTCACAAACCCTCTCCCTCACAAACCCTCTCTCCTCACAAACCCTCTTCCTCACAAACCCTCTCTCCTCACAAACCCTCTCTCCTCACAAACCCTCTCTCCTCACAAACCCTCTCTCCTCACAAACCCTCTCTCCTCACAAACCCTCTCTCCTCACAATCCCTCTCTCCTCCCAATCCCTATCTCCTCACAAACCCTCTCTCCTCCCAATCCCTATCTCCTCACAAACCCTCTCTCCTCACAAACCCTCTCTCCTCACAAACCCTCTCTCCTCACAATCCCTCTCTCCTCACAATCCCTCTCTCCTCACAAACTCTCTCCTCACAAACTCTCTCCTCACAAACTCTCTCCTCACAAACTCTCTCCTCACAAAGCGCTCATGTTCCTCCACAAATTTGAACTCAGTTTTATCTGTCTCTTCTTCTAAATCCGTCCATTTCTTTATGCACCAAAACTTTTCTCTCCCGCACAAATACCTCTGCCCTTCTATCCCCCACTAAACTTCTTTCCTTCCTTCTCTATACCTGGAGAGGGTTTCGGGGGTCAACGCCCCCGCGGCTCAGTCTGACACCAGGCCAGGGTCTGATCAATCAGGCTGTTACTGCTGGCCGCACGCAAACCGACGTACGAACCACAGCCCGGCTGGTCAGTTACTGACTTTAGGTGCCTGTCCAGCGCCTTTTTGAAGACAGCCAGGGGTCTATTGGTGATCCCCCTTATGTATGCTGGGAGGCAGCTGAACAGTCTTGGGCCCCCGACTCTTATTGTGTTGTCTCTTAGTGTACACTTGGCACCACTGCTTTTCATTGGGGGAATGTTGCATCTCCTGCCGAGTCTTTTGCTTTCGTAGTTTGTGATTTTCGTGTGCAAGTTTTGTATTAATCCCTCTACGATTTTCAAATTATATATCATCATGTATCGCTCTCGCCTGCGTACCAGGGAATATAAATCAAGGGACTTCAACCTTTCCCAGGTGCTTGATCGTACTTATTTGTGCCGTGAAAGTTCTGTGCGCACTCTCCAGGTCAGCAATTTCGCCTGTCTTGAAGGGGGCAGTTAGTGTACAGCAGTGTTCCAGCCTAGAGAGAACAAGGGATTTGAAGAGAATCATCATGGGCTTGGCGTCCCTAGTTTTGAAGGTTCTCATTATCCATCCTATCAATTTTCTAGCAGGTGAGGTAGATACACTGTTGTGGTCTTTGAAGGTGAGATCCTCTGATATTATCACTTCCAGGTCCTTCACCTCGTTTCTTCATTTTCCCCGTACTTACAAAACCTCTGTCATTTCTTCCCCGCACAAAAAAAAATCTATTTCTTTCACCCACACAAAACCTATTTACTTCCTCCCCACACAAAATCTATTTCCTTCTTTACCTGCACAAAACATCTTGTCTTCCTTCCACCGCCCACCACCTCAAAAAAAAAATGGTTTTATAAATTTACCATGTGATAGTCAGGTAGCAATCAAGCCAATACTGGACATGTTTGAACTTACTGTGTACGTGGACGGTACAAAGAAATTAAATTTTTCTCGTTACTGTATATGCAAATGATGTTGTATGTACAACACACGAACATTTCAGCTGTAAAATAAAAAGCATGAATCAAAGTCAGAGCAGCATATCAGGTTAGCTGCATGCCACACTATTAAAAAAAATATTATATTTATGCGAGGTTTAACACGCTCGTATGTGTCATTCAGAACTCTGTTAGCATAATGTGAGACGCTCATGCTATATAATTATTCGCCTGTGCTATTCAGAAAAGGATTGATTCTTTAAGATTATTATTATTATTATTATATTTATGGGGAAGCACTAAACACATAGGGTCTTATAGTGCCTGGGAGGCATTCAGGTTCGATCCAAGGGAGGAGAGGACAAGTCCAATTCCTTGGGTCAAGAGCCCCTCGCTGGCATCAAAGATCCTCCCTTGAGAGGGATATACAGTAATATTCTTACGTACAAACACGATACTCATCGACCACACAGACTAGAAATTAAGTACGAATTTTCCAAACTATTCAAGATGCATTGTAAATTGCTAAGAGAAGGAAACTAGTGGATAGTTTGGATAAAAGTTAGGAAATACTTTTAACCTAATAAAATTAAGAATTTTGTTTTATGTTAGATACACTGATGAATGTATCTGTCACATGGAATACATCATTCATCAAAATCTTGGTTTTCCAAAACCATTTACACAAAGGTAGAGACATTATGGAAACAGCCAAGGTGTGTGGCTGCCTCGTTCCATATGGTAATTAGAATGTAGCAGCATATACTAGTAATGTATCCTGTCATATTCCATCACACAAGATGTGTTTCTTGCAGGAGATAATGAAATCTGTCAGCCTGAGCTGCCAGACTTCAGCAAGGCCAAGAGGATAGCGTCAAATGGTTAATGGAGAAGATGGGGCAGAAAAACATTAGAAAAAGAACTACAGGTTAGATTCCTTAAGAAAAATGTTTGAGTGTGCCACATTGTTCCAGAGAAAAGAACAGTAAGAGTATTCCAGGTCGTCCTAGAAACTGGAAATTAAGAAAAAGTATTCCAGGTTGTTCCAGGAACTTGATATTATGGAATAACGTTTCAAGTTTTAGAGTATTCCAGGTAGTACCATAACCTGGAAATATTATGTAAGGGAATTCCAGGTCGTATTGGACTGGAAATAAGAAACATTTTCCAGGTCGTACTAATGACTGGAAACATGAAACATCTCTCAGGTCGTACTAATTACAGGAAATAAGAAACATCTCCCAGGTCGTTTTTATGACTGGAAATAAGGTATGGACGTTTCTCCTGGCGACAACAGTAAGAAAAAAATGTCTGATATTAAAAACCTGTTAGTATTATCTAACAGGTAAGTAAAGCAATGGAAAAGGAATAAAAAAATAAATTTCAAATTCAAAATGGGATCAAAAGCCTTCTCAAGACTGAATGTCGTAACTAGGTGTCGTATTCAGCGAACGGAGGATCGAGCTTCCACCACATCTCATGTTGAATGACCCACACGAGTTTTATGCTAAACATAAATGTGTCATAGACAACACTGAATGAGACCAGAGGAAGATGGTTAATTATAAAGATATTAAGAGACTCTTAATGCCAAAGAAAATGGAACTGCAGACATTATTACTAAGAATCAGCTGTGAGAGATATTAATATACGAGATTCAGTAAGATGAGCACATAATTCCGTAAGCTTCAATAAGGGCAGATGTTACAAAGCTTCAACAAGGTCAGATGCTAATAAGCTTTAACAAGTTCAGATGCTAATAAGCTTTAACAAGTTCAGATGTTAATAAGCTTCAACAAGTTCAGATGTTAATAAGCTTCAACAAGTTCAGATGTTAATAAGCTTCAACAAGGTCAGATATTAATAAGCTTTAACAAGTTCAGATGTTAATAAGCTTCAACAAGGTCAGATGTTAATAAGCTTCAACAAGGTCAGATGTTAATAAGCTTTAACAAGTTCAGATGTTAATAAGCTTCAACAAGTTCAGATGTTAATAAGCTTCAACAAGGTCAGATATTAATAAGCTTCAACAAGGTCAGATGTTAATAAGCTTCAACAAGGTCAGATGTTAATAAGCTTCAATAAAGCCAAACGTTAATAAGTTTCAACAAGGTCAGATGTTAATAAGCTTCAATAAAGCCAAACGTTAATAAGCTTCAACAAGGTCAGATGTTAATAAGCTTCAACAAGGTCAGATGTTAATAAGCTTCAACAAGGTCAGATGTTAATAAGCTTCAACAAGGTCAGATGTTAATAAGCTTCAACAAGGTCAGATATTAATAAGCTTCAACAAGGTCAGATATTAATAAGCTTCAACAAGGTCAGATGTTAATAAGCTTCAACAAGTTCAGATGTTAATAAGCTTCAACAAGGTCAGATATTAATAAGCTTCAACAAGGTCAGATATTAATAAGCTTCAACAAGGTCAGATGTTAATAAGCTTCAACAAGTTCAGATGTTAATAAGCTTCAACAAGGTCAGATATTAATAAGCTTCAACAAGGTCAGATATTAATAAGCTTCAACAAGGTCAGATGTTAATAAGCTTCAACAAGGTCAGATGTTAATAAGCTTCAATAAAGCCAAACGTTAATAAGCTTCAACAAGGTCAGATGTTAATAAGCTTCAACAAGGTCAGATGTTAATAAGCTTCAACAAGGTCAGATGTTAATAAGCTTCAATAAAGCCAAACGTTAATAAGCTTCAACAAGGTCAGATGTTAATAAGCTTCAACAAGGTCAGATATTAATAAGCTTCAACAAGGTCAGATGTTAATAAGCTTCAACAAGGTCAGATGTTAATAAGCTTTAATAAGGTCAGATGTTAATAAGCTTCAACAAATTCAGATGTTAATAAGCTTCAACAAGGTCAGATGTTAATAAGCTTCAACAAGGTCAGATGTTAATAAGCTTCAATAAAGCCAAACGTTAATAAGCTTCAACAAGGTCAGATGTTAATAAGCTTCAATAAAGCCAAACGTTAATAAGCTTCAACAAGGTCAGATATAATTAAGCTTCAACAAGGTCAGATATTAATAAGCTTCAACAAGGTCAGATGTTAATAAGCTTCAATAAAGCCAAACTTTAATAAGCTTCAACAAGGTCAGATATTAATAAGCTTCAACAAGGTCAGATGTTAATAAGCTTCATCAAGGTCAGATGTTAATAAGCTTCAACAAGGTCAGATATTAATAAGCTTCAACAAGGTCAGATATTAATAAGCTTCAACAAGGTCAGATGTTAATAAGCTTCAACAAGGTCAGATGTTAATAAGCTTCAACAAGGTCAGATGTTAATAAGCTTCAATAAAGCCAAACGTTAATAAGGTTCAACAAGGTCAAATATTATTGTCAACAAGATCAAACATTATTAAGCTTCAGTAAGGTCAAATATTATTAAGCATCAATAAGGTCAAACACTATAAAACATCAACAAGATTAAGCATTAGAATTCAAAAAGGTCAAACATTAAGCTTAAACAAGGTCAAGCATTAAGCTTCAACAAGCTCAAAGATAGTTAAAGGTCAGATATTATTAAGCTTCAACAAGCTCAAACATAGTTAAGCTTCAACAAGGTCAGACATTATTCATCATCAACAAGGTCAATTATTATTAAGCTTCAAGAAGGTCAAACATTATTAAGCTTCAACAAAATATTTGAATATTATTTCAATAAAAAATGCGAAGATAAACTAGACAGTCACAGTTTAGTAGAGAAGACACTTTAATAATGAGAAATGTTAATTATCAGGAAATGTTCATCCAGAACAAAGAGGGTAATGTTAATCCTGGAAGAACAAAGAGGGTAATGTTAATCCTGGGAGAACAAAGAGGGTAATGTTAATCCTGGGAGAACAAAGAGGGTAATGTTAATCCTGGGAGAACAAAGAGGGTAACGTTAATCCTGGGAGAACAAACAGTGTAATGTTGATCCTGGGAGAACAAAGAGGGTAATGTTAATCCTGGAAGAACAAAGAGGGTAATGTTAATCCTGGGAGAACAAAGAGGGTAATGTTAATCCTGGGAAACAAAGAGGGTAATGTTAATCATGGGAGAACAAAGAGGGTAATGTTAATCCTGGAAGAACAAAGAGGGTAATGTTAATCCTGGGAGAACAAAGAGGGTAATGTTAATCATAGGAGAACAAAGAGGGTAATGTTAATCCTGGAAGAACAAAGAGGGTAATGTTAATCCTGGGAGAACAAAGAGGGTAATGTTAATCCTGGAAGAACAAAGAGGGTAATGTTAATCCTGGGAGAACAAAGAGGGTAATGTTAATCATGGGAGAACAAAGAGGGTAATGTTAATCCTGGGAGAACAAAGAGGGTAATGTTAATCCTGGGAGAACAAAGAGGGTAATGTTAATCCTGGGAGAACAAAGAGGGTAATGTTAATCCTGGGAGAACAAAGAGGGTAATGTTAATCCTGGGAGAACAAAGAGGGTAATGTTAATCCTGGGAGAACAAAGAGGGTAATGTTAATCCTGGGAGAACAAGGAGGGTAATGTTAATCCTGGGAGAACAAAGAGGGTAATGTTAATCCTGGAAGAACAAAGAGGGTAATGTTAATCCTGGGAGAACAAAGAGGGTAATGTTAATCCTGGAAGAACAAAGAGGGTAATGTTAATCCTGGAAGAACAAAGAGGGTAATGTTAATCCTGGGAGAACAAAGAGGGTAATGTTAATCCTGGAAGAACAAAGAGGGTAATGTTAATCCTGGAAGAACAAAGAGGGTAATGTTAATCCTGGAAGAACAAAGAGGGTAATGTTAATCCTGGGAGAACAAAGAGGGTAATGTTAATCCTGGGAGAACAAAGAGGGTAATGTTAATCCTGGGAGAACAAAAGGGTAATGTTAATCCTGGAAGAACAAAGAGGGTAATGTTAATCCTGGGAGAACAAAGAGGGTAATGTTAATCCTGGGAGAACAAAGAGGGTAATGTTAATCCTGGGAGAACAAAGGGTAATGTTAATCCTGGGAGAACAAAGAGGGTAATGTTAATCTGGGAGAACAAAGAGGTAATGTTAATCCTGGGAGAACAAAGAGGTAATGTTAATCCTGGGAGAACAAAGAGGTAATGTTAATCCTGGGAGAACAAAAGGGTAATGTTAATCCTGGGAGAACAAAGAGGGTAATGTTAATCCTGGGAGAACAAAGAGGATAATGTTAATCCTGGGAGAACAAAGAGGGTAATGTTAATCCTGGGAGAACAAAGAGTGTAATGTTAATCCTGGGAGAACAAAGAGGGTAATGTTAATCCTGGGAGAACAAAGAGGTAATGTTGATCCTGGGAGAACAAAAGTGTAATGTTAATCCTGGGAGAACAAAGAGGTAATGTTAATCCTGGGAGAACAAAAGTGTAATGTTATCCTGAGAGAACACAGGTAATGTTATCCTGGGGAACAAAGAGTGTAATGTTAATCCTGGGAGAGAGTGTATATTATTCCTGAGAGAAACAGAGAAGAATTTGATCCGAGGAACATGAAGTTATTGTAACAGATGATGTTATGTGAGAGAGAGAGAGAAGAGAGAGAGAGAGAGAGAAGAGAAGAGAGGAGAGAGAGAGAGAGAGAGAGAGAGAGAGAGAGAGAGAAAGAGACAGACAGACAGACAGACGAACAGACAGGCAGATAGAGACAGAGAGAGACGAACAGACAGACAGCAGCGCTGTATCTTTACATAATTCTGAGTCTTTTTCCTTAATGGAATTCTAGAATTATGACAGGTGGCTAAATTTTTCAAACTTTAAAGATGAATAAAAAATTCGTAAAAGCTGTCACGAGCTTTTCAAAGTTGTGGTTCAGGAAGACAACGTTCTGGAGGTGACTGTGCCTGGGAGATGACTGCCTGGGAGATCACTGTGCCTGGGAGGTGACTGTGCCTGGGAGATGACTGTGCCTGGGAGATGACTGTGCCTGGGAGATCACTGCCTAGGAGGACACTGTGCCTGGGAGATGAATGTGCCTAGGAGATGACTATGCCTGGGAAGTGACTGTGCCTGGAAGATGACTGTGCCTGGGAGATGACTGTGCCAGGGAGGTGACTGTGCCTGGGAGATGACGGTGCCTGGGAGATGACTGTGTCTGGGAGGTGACGGTGCCTGGGAAGACACTGTGCCTGGGAGGTGACTGTGTCTGGGAGGACACTGTGCCTGGGAGATTACTGTACCTGGGAGATGACTGTGCCTTGGAGATAACTGCCTGGGAATTGACTGTGCCTGGGAATTGACTGCGCCTAGGAGATGACTGTGCCTGGGAGATGACTGTGCCTGGGAGATGACTGTGCCTGGGAGATGACTGTGTCTGGGAGATGACTGTGTCTGGGAGATGACTGTACCTGGGAGATGACTGTGCCTGGGAGATGACTATGCCTGGGAGATTATTGTGTCTGGGAGGTGACTGTGCCTGGGAGATGAATGCCTGGGAGATGATTGTGTCTGAGGGATGACTGTGTCTGCGAGGTGACTGTGCCTGGGAGGTGACTGTGCCTTGGAGGTGACTGCCTTGGAGGTGACTGTGCCTGGGAGATCACTGTGCTTGGGAGATGACTGTGCCTGGGAGATGACTGTGCCTGGGAGATGAGTGTGCCTGGGAGATGACTGTGTCTGGGAAATGACTGTACCTGGGAGACGACTATGCCTGGGAGGTGACTGTGTCTGGGAGGTGACTGTCTGGGAGGTGACTGTCTGGGAGTTGACTGTGATTGGGAGGTGATTGTGCCTGGGAGATGACTGTTCCTGGGAGATGACTGTGCCTGGGAGATGACTGTGCCTGGGAGATAAGTGTGCCTGGGAGATGACTGTGTCTGGGAAATGACTGTACCTGGGAGACGACTATGCCTGGGAGGTGACTGTGCCTGGGAGGTGACTGCCTGGGAGATGACTGCCTGGGAGATGACTGTGCCTGGGAGATGACTGTGCCTGGGAGATGACTGTTCCTGAGAGATGACTGCCTGGGAGATGACTGTGTCTGGGAGGTGACTGTGCCTGGGACGTGACTGTGCCTGGGAGGTAACTGCTTGGGAGATGACTGTGCCTGGGAAGTGACATTGTCTGGGAGATGCCTCTGCCTGGGAGGTGACTCTGTCTGGGAAATGACTGTGCCTGGGAGATGACTGCCTGGGAGATGACTGTGTCTTGGAGGTGACTGTGCCTGGGAGGTGACTATGCCTGAGAGATGACTGCCTGGGAGGTGACTGTGCCTGGGAGGTGACTGTGCCTGGGAGGTGACTGTGCCTGGGAGGTGACTGACTGTGCCTGAGAGATGACTGCCTGGGAGATGACTGTGCCCGGGAGGTAACTGTGATTGGGAGGTGACTGTGCCTTGGAGATGACTGTGCCTGGGAGATGACTGTGCCTGAAGATGACTGTGCCTGGGAGGTGACTGTGCCTGGGAGATGACTGTGCCTGGGAGATGACTGTGCCTGAAGATGACTGTGCCTGGCAGGTGACTGTGCTCTGAAGATGACTGTGCCTGGCAGGTGACTGTGCTCTGAAGATGACTGTGCTCGGAAGATGACTGAGTTAGGGAGGAGAATATGTTCGGGATGATGCTATGGTCGGGATGAAACAGTGTTCGGGAGGATACTTGAATCGGAAGGTGACTGTGTTCGAAAGGTGACTGAAAACACAGAAAATATGAAACATGTTTGCTGACACAGCGGGGTGGGACACTCAGCAGTCCGCACGTGAGACAGTACCTGGGGGACAAGAGATATGTTCACCAATAGTACTAACAAAATAACACTATACCGAAGCATCCTCGGTGATGAATGCTCTTTCCATTTAGTTAGTTATATGAAAGAGTTCCTCACAAATCAGAGGGTGGGATTTGAACCACAATGAGTCGTGTAACTCACAGGTCAGTGCGCTAACCACTCGACCAACTGGCTCTAATAGGCTTCATCCAATTAGGTATATTTCTATACATCATATTAGAGCCAGCTGGGCGAGTGGTTGAGACACTGGCCCTACCCGTTCCCTGGTTTGTTTACATTGATGTTATTGTGATTTCGTGAGTCTTGGGTTCGTTGCAGAAGCAAATGCTATGTTTGCAGTATTTACTGAAGCACATGCAAAGGATGCCTTAGATGAACGAACAAGAAATTACAACATTTTAATGTGAAGAAGAAGGAGTAGGACTATGTGAAAGACACATTCTTACTTCACAGAACTGTTGAAACATCAAATGATTCAGTAAAAACTCTCAGCATTAAAAGGTGAAGAATGAGACACTTGTGCAATATTTGGGAATCTAAATTACGGAAACGTTTCCATAATAAGGATTACCAAAAGTTATACAGGTGTCTCATTCTTCAGCATGTCGGTTTAATAAACCATTTATGTCATAACATTAAAAGTGGGGAAGCAGAATCTAGTAATTATCATATAAAACACCGTCAGCAGCGGCTGAGAAATTCACGAGTCAGATAAGTAACAAATAACTGATTTGAAACTTAAAAATACAACACGAAATATTAACCTCGATGGAGAAGTCAGCCTCTCGGATATGATATGGAAAATTGAACTGTAAATCATAGCGATGTATCAGAAACAGTTCCCGGGAGCAAAATGATTTTGGGAGTTTGTGAAAAGTTTTCTTTGAACCAACAGATAATATAACCAACTAGAAATGAAAATACACTGGATTTGATCTTCATGAACAAGGAGGAACTAAACACAAACATAAGCTTAAATACAATTTATTGTTCCTTGATATCCTTGCGATATCCATAACGTATAGACATCTCCAGAGAATACTAGATCAACTTATTGATCCCCTTCTAGCATCTATCGTGTTTCTGATTTTGTAACAGTTTGTCAATATATGATTGAGTCCAGTTATCCCTTGAATTTGAGAGAAATTTCAATAGTGTTTTTGGGATCACAACTGGATGGTAATTAACCAATGAAATAAAAATTGAGATCTTTAACACCAAAGTTGTCTAGGTGGACAATATCAAAGTAAATAAGTTTGATATAATATAGGATATAAACTACACTTCTCTTGTAGTGCAATGTTAAATTGTACATAAATTGTACATTGATAAGTAAACGAGTAATATTAGTATATACAAACGTATGTGTGTGAGAATGTGTGTAAGTGATCAAAGAGGTCGTTATGTCTCAGTAAGACTCGAATTAGACTTAAAAAGTGACTAAAAAGTAGTCCACAAATCTATCTTCTCGACCATCAAACAGTTTGCTTGAACAATATGACGAACCATTTACCAAACAGCAATAATGCACAAAGCAGAGCACAGCGTCAGGAACAAGGAGACAAAATATCGACCCTAACTGGGGACCTTCAGCAGATCCTCCATAAAAGGCATAAAACTCCCTTAATACTGAATCTAAGTTCATCATAACCAAATCCCCGACTACGACAGTGCGTAGATGCCACAAAGTAGGACCGAAGCTTCAGCTTGGGACCGGGGTTGAACTAAGTGCCAGTATGGCACACAACCTCAGCAAAACGTCAAAAATCACTAAGTCTGAACAATGTTCTGTGAACAGAGTTACACAGAGTTACGAGAAGTATGTTTCGACTCTCCAACGAAATCATTCTCTACCAAAACAGTCTAGAGAGACGACAGAGAAGAGAGATGCTTCTAGGAAAAGAAGCAGATCTAGAGGTGCTTCTAGTAGGAGTAGCTAAGAAGAGTGAGGTAGAGAGGGCAGTCTCCAACCTCAGGAGCGATCACGTGACTAGCGACGCCGGCAGGTAAACAAGCGAGCCGGTAGTTAGGAAGGCAGTTTGCTAGAGCGGACAGCCAGTCACACCTCTCCAACAGCGAGCACAGCGAAGTGTAAATGTAACATCCTACTTACAGACATAGCTAATATAATAAGTCAAATAATAATGTAAAGCAAGATATTTTCATTTTACCTATTAAAGAAAATATCGGCAATATAAAATTATATGAAGGATAGTATATACCTATAATATACATTATTTACATTGGGTCCCATTCAGGGGGCGCAACAATCATATCGTGGAGGTACAAGCAAGTGTAGATTCAGGGGTGGAAAACTCCAGAAAGTGTGTATAACAAGGAATGTTCAGAAAATTCAACAATCAGAGAACTGCTGCGATAAAATATAAAACAAAGAAGCATCAGACACCCTGAGAAACATTCATGAGCCCCTAAACACACACCAGTGCTTGCAAAACTTGAATACAGAAGCATACAATGTCTGTATGACATAGGCACTGCTGAGAAAACCTGAAGAAGATCATATATAGAGAGAAATCGTAGAAGAATGTTCAGAGAAAGAAAGGAGGTTTCCGGTTTGATTAAAAACGTGACTGTCACCGCGAAGGAAAGATAATCTTGGGTTAGAAATTACCGAAATAAAACAAAAAATTTAACTTTCGTACTAGACAGAAGACGAACAAATGAAACTAATAAACCATCCAGGATACTGCAAGAAACCCTGAATATTTACATACGTCTTCAAAATCCACAGAGAACTGCTTGTGAAATAGTACCATTAATATGGACCATTAATCAAAGGAGGTTCAAACACTGACGATGAAAAAGAAATTCTAAAAGACTGTGTTCTTGAGGACACTGTGTTCTGGAGAAGACTATGTTCTGGAGGACACTGTGTTCTGGAGAAGACTATGTTCTGGAGGACACTGTGTTCTGGAGAAGACTATGTTCTGGAGGACACTGTGTTCTGGAGAAGACTATGTTCTGGAGGACACTGTGTTCTGGAGAAGACTATGTTCTGGAGGACACTGTGTTCTGGAGGAGACTATGTTCTGGAGGACACTGTGTTCTGGAGAAGACTATGTTCGGGAGGAGACTGTGTTCTGGAGGAGACTGTGCTCGGGAGGAGACTGTGCTCCGGAGGAGACTGTGCTCGGGAGGAGACTGTGCTCCGGAGGAGACTGTGTTGGGGGAGGAGACTGTGTTGGGGGAGGAGACTGTGTTCGGGAGGAGACTGTGCTCGGGAGGAGACTATGCTCGGGAGGAGACTATGCTCCGGAGGAGACTGTGTTGGGGGAGGAGACTGTGTTCGGGAGAAGATTGTGTTCGGGAGAAGACTGTGTTCGGGAGGAGACTGTGTTCGGGAGGAGACCGTGCTTGAGAGGAGACTGTGCTCGAGAGAAGACTGTGTTCAGGAGAAGACTGTGTTCGGGAGAAGATTGTGTTCGGAAGGAGAATGTGTTCGATAGGAGACTCTGAAGTGCCAGATGCATTTTGCATGTAAAATGATTAAAAAGATATTTGAGTGATGTTTGGTTGCAGGAATCACCACTTGTCAACACACAAGAGGCAGAGCGAGCGAAGCTCAGGGAAGCCGAAGAAGATACCATCTCCTCCAGGAAAAAAAAAATAGAAGTGATCTAAACATCTAAAAGCAATTCCCCTGAGACTTGAAAGAGGTCGGGAGGGTTTTAGAAAGGCTTCATATTTCGCTTACGTTACCGTATATTAACAAGAAAGGAAGTTGAAGGTTCATAATGTTTTACTTTACAAATATTTTTGAGCATTATATGCAGGAATGTAAACATAAATATCATGAAAACTAGATAATCTATAATGAAGGCAAAATACTGCCATTCAAGCTTTCTCGAGTCTTAAAGCTGAACGATAAACACAAATATATAACCGGCAAAGCAGGTGGGGGGATAAGGAGGAGGGGATAAGAGGAGGGAGATAATATTCTGTGGGTTTCATTGAGTAAAGCACTGGTCAGCCAGCTCTCCCTGCTGCCATGGCCGGCCTGCCTGCCTGCCTGCCTGCCTGCCTGTCTGCCTGCCTGCCTGCCTGTCTGCCTGCCTGCCTGCCTGCCTGCCTGCCTGCCTGCCTGCCACAGCCAACAGATATCCTTATTTTCACCTGTGAATTTAAAAACAACCGATCTACTGCTCGTCCGTCATGGTCCCAACACCCTGATGACCAATTCAATATCAATATCGAAGTAAAGTAATTTATAATTTTTGCCAGCATAGATGAATTTAGAGGTGAATAATTTGGAAAAAGTATTTGTTCTGTCCCGTATACGCAGACTTTTGAATAGCTGCCTCTTGTATTCTCTGGTTTTATGACATTGTTATGATGGTTTTATTTCAGCTCATTGTAGAGTATGCGTGTAGGTACCACTTTGTTAAGAAAATGAATGTTTATTTCTTAAATGTAATGAGTAGATCTACGCAAGACTCGCCTCTGTTAACGACATTATAGTCCACAAAACAATTCTTGTGAAGTACACGTTTATGTTTTGTACTTTGGACTAACTCGGGGGGATAAGGAGGAGGGGATAAGAGGAGGGAGATAATATCGGGGATGTTAACAGGAAAAAACGTCTGATGTAACTTGTTTCTTTTCCACATTTCAGGTGATTCTCACAAGTCTCATTTTACAGTCAGTCAAAAAGTATCTCTAGAAATTTAAGCTTATAAAATAATT